>JAZHYW010019359.1:0-71983 GCA_037355805.1 Ixodes ricinus | reverse complement strand
TAAGGAGAGACAACCACTGCCGTGAACAGAGCAAAGCTCGGGGAATCCTGAGGTCGCGGAAGAGCTCTTACCTACAAATATAGCCTGAAATGTAAGACCTAACATGCGCCAACTAGCCACAGTCATTCATGAGAAAGTAGAAGAAAACTTCGCAGTCTTCAGTTAGTACGCAGAAACACTTTCTCACACTTCCTCAAAATTGATACTTGTCGATCTACTTTCGTAAATAGAGGGCGATGGGGTTTAGAAGTTTTTTAAAGAAAAATTTGAAAACCCTCTCACATTAAAAAAATGTAAATGATGTATTTTATCATTCCGTTAACAAAATACATTGTTGAAAACTTTTTATTCTTTCAGAATTTTATGGCAATCGCCAGTGTCGGAAACGGAATTTTATGGAAATCACAATCCAAGAATTAAGTTTACTTGATATCCCTCTAGTGTTTTTTAACGCGGGTAATACTGAGTCCGAAAATTTTGGCGAGCCGGCTACACAATGTGTCAATACGTTCTTGAAAGTGCATGTAACAATTTGTAACAAACTGCACAACAAATTGTGACATAACTTTATTGAATGAGGATAGGATTACGAAGCCCAACACCCCCATGATAGCATTATGATTTATTCTCCGGAATTACATATAAATTTTGTTTCCGAAACTGGCTTAACTCTCGTTGTCGTTGCCACTCAGAAACGGAGTCATATGTTATTTCACAAAGTTACTTATTTTGAGTACAAATGGAGTACGCTTAAGGCACGAGGCACCCTTAAGGCAACCTCATGCCTTAAAGGTGCCTCATAAAAATGATATAAGGCTTTGGTTAATTCTGGTCCATAATTGGCGGATTAATTTTATACCGTCTTCGTAAATAAACAAAAATTCCTTACGTCCATACTCCGCGCGAAATGCGGTTTCGAGGATGTAATTCCTGTGTACCAGAAATCCTTCTTGTTCCAAATAATTCGTAATAAAATCATGAGCCTTGTGCTCCTCGAATTGAAGTTCGGGATTTTCAAACACAAACATTCCAAGAGCGTTAAGACTGCACGCCCTTTTTTGAATCGCAGACTTGACAGTTTCGCCGTAAGCATCCATCTAAAAACAACAATAAGAATTGGGTTATTTAAGTTTTCTTGCAATTATGTCAAATATTATTTGCAAGAACTTGAAACATGTGTCCCCAGTGCCGTATTTCGCGTAGCTGAATTTTATGCCCCTAAACGTTTTATTTACAGTAAATAGAAAATAAAAATTCATTGCGGTGCCGCCAAATGAGGTGCAATGTGACGTACATGCGTATTATGCTTCTAATAGCTGACTCCCGTTGAAGCACAGACTCCTACAATTATTCACATCCCTTTTTAAAAGCGTCCTACATCCCTAAAAGTAAACATGTTTGGCAAAAGTCACTTCACCTACCGATCCCTAAATATGAAGGTGTCCCTACGTTTCGGAACCAACTCCGTTCCTTCATCAGGGGCGACTGCGTTCGTTGAGTAGCATCTTCTTCCTCTAAATGCGGGTATGAACGTTGACACGCAGCAGCATCTTCGGGCGGGGCAATCCTTTAGCGCAGTGGTTCTCAACCATTGATGTTTCGCGGCCCCCCTGTGAATTGGTGGATACGATAGAGGACCCCGTTTGTGTTGAGGGCAAGGCAAAGGTGTACGTTAATTATTATAATGATTTAATAAATTAATATATCTGAGCGATAGTGCGAAATAGACTTCTCTCATTAACAAACACGTGAGAAAACTCACCCGAAAATATTTACGTTTCTTCTCAATCTGAAAAATCACAACTCATTGCCGGGCTTGATTGATGAGGCGGAGCTACGCGGACCCCTAGAACGCCTTCCAAGACCCCAAAGGGTCCGCGGACCCTCATTTGAGAACCACTGCCTCAGCGGATTGCCCCTCCATCTACATCGGCGGAAGAAAACACTTCGAAAGAATCGGCCAGCACAAAAATGACGTGCCGAAATTCAACCACTACCGCAGCGCTGTAGCTGAGCGCCACGATATCAAAGATCGCCGTGTTGGCTACGAGAAAACATCAATCCTCGGAATATAAACTAACCATCGGCAGAGACTCCTAGTAGAATCATGGCATATTCAGACCACAGCAGAAAACATCAACAGGTGCCTTGGCAGTTTACCTGCGGTATGCACCAACAGACTACGCCACGTAACGAAGGAAAAGAAAAACAAAACCTCTTAGAAGATGAAGAAACGGATGCGAGTCAACGTTCATATCCGCTTTTAGAAGAAGAAGCTACT
Organism: Ixodes ricinus; assembly: GCA_037355805.1. Classification (NCBI taxonomy): domain Eukaryota; kingdom Metazoa; phylum Arthropoda; class Arachnida; order Ixodida; family Ixodidae; genus Ixodes; species Ixodes ricinus. The sequence continues at coordinate 69,702 of JAZHYW010019359.1, read as the reverse complement.
CCTCAACGGATACAGTGGCCCCTGATGAAGAAACCGAGTTGGTTCCGGAAAGGTAGGGCCCCTTCACAATTAAAGGACTGGTTGGTGATTTGTTTTCTCGTCCTTCAACCCTGCGTCATAATTCCTGCTCAATGAAAATCTCCTCCTCCAGACTGCTCTCATAATATTGGTTGTGTGGTGAGTCTTGAATCGGTTTTAGTATTCCCAACATAGTGACCATTTCGCGTATCATCAATGGTAAACAGTGTAATTTAGTTTAACACCAACACGTAAACATTATACCAGTCATTGAAACTGTTCGTGCGCTCAGATACGTTTAATATATTGAAATTAATCTCAACAATGTACAGAGAGTTCCCGAGAAAAAGAACCGTGTTTTCCGGGTAGTAGTTGAGCTTGTTGGTGCATAATACTATAATAGGTCCAGCTAAACTTAGGAAATTAGAATACCCAAAGAAAAAATGACAGATATTCCGCTATCTGTCCCGTTTTCTCTCTATATTCGAATTTTCCTAAGTTCAGCCGGCCTTATTATGGTATCGTGTTTTTCGGCCCGGGTGAATAAACCATGCATCTGAGAAAGCTCAAACTCCTTGAGAACGTGACGCTAGAGGTTGGAATAGAACGCGACATTTTGACAATATGACGTTACCTAGATAAGATACCTGAGAAAAACGAAATTTCTTTACGGGCCGAGGTCCACCTAAGCCTAATATTTTCAAAACGAAAAGTGACGCTGTGGGCGCCTGTAGCATCTATCTTATTTAAAAAATCTTGTCACCAAGAAAAAAAAGTACTCTTTCTTATTGAGAAGTGTTTTTCACTAATATAAATCCCAGAAGCGTCCACAATGCCGAGTTCTGTATGGACGATTATAGGCTTAGGTGGACGTCGGCTCATAGAGAAATTTCATTTTTCTCAGTCATCTTTTTATCCATGTAACGACATGCTCTCAAAGGTTCGCGTTCCATCCACCAACTGTTAGCGTCACGTTCCAAGGAGTGTGAGCTTTCTGCGATGCATGGTGTATTTACCCGGGAAGAAAACACGGTTCTCGTTCCTCATGAACACCCTGTATAGTCTAATCTGCTGAAGTAACATATGGCGTGACTTGAGTCTTCTCGATAGAAAGCGCGAACAGTATTAAAGTATGCGTTGTTGTAATAATGCATCGAGACATTTAAGGTAATCACGTAAACACTACATTCGGAGGACGCGTTTTAAACGTGCGCATAATAATTAACAGTAAAACTATAGTTACTGACAGTTTAAGAAACACAGGGAGTGGCCGTTCAAGCGCGATGCTTTACGATTGGTTCTTATCGGATAATTGGCGGGCTTATTGGCTTCGGAGCAATAATACGGTGGACTGCCTTGTGTTTCTGAAGCTGTTTACGACTAAAGCGTACGCATCTGTCCATGTTGGCCAAAGATTTATAAACGTAGAATTCTATACCTTGTTTTATCTGCGTTTACGTGGAGGGCTGTGTGAGCAGGTCGGTCCTGTTGAACGACCAGGTTCTGGGGTCTTCAACTCTGCGCGCACGACGACTCCAATCGACGTTCCATAAACATGTGGCAAAAAAAAATATATATATATTTGAACAGCGAAATTGGGTAGGCACGTGAAGAACGGAAGTTGTTAGGGGATTTGAGGTCGCTGTATAAAACCAAGTGTTGGAGGAGGAAACGACTGTTTCCTGCTAGAACATTTGCTGCTACAATCCTTTTTTTATATCGTGTTTTATGTTTGAAGTTACTTTTTTGTCGAAAACAGAAATGCTGTCACGAATGACAAGTGATGAGGCGACGAAAACTGAAGCAAACTAAGCGTTTGATAGGGCGAACTTGTGTCCAAAACAAAATAGATAAAGGCTAGCGTCGCAGGCATCGATGGCGGCGAAGCAGCTGGATCGAACGCAGGAGCGAGACTTATTCCGCTTGCCATGCGGAGTCCCTTACGTACCCTCGTGGCTTTCTGGAACATTCGGCGTAGAACTTTCGGCGCGTAGAACATTCGGAACTTGATTAGACGAGAATGTTCTCGAACTGACGAGAACGCCAAGTTGAAAGAATAAATAAAAGCACATCCCGCTGACTGGAATCGAACCTAGCCCTTCCGCGCGACAGCCAAGCGCGGTAACCATTCGGCCCCGCACGCGCTCGCATGGTAACGCGCGTGGCAGTATTTGAACTATTTCAGATGGCTGTTCAATGATATGCAGTATAATTTAGTTTTACACCAACAGGTACACATCATACCAGACATTGAAACTGTTTTTGCGGCCCAGAACAGCCAGAGATGGCTGTTCTGGGCCGCAAAAGATTGTGCAAGGGAACAGGGCAACAATTATGTATGGATGAAAAACGGCAAAATTCTGGCCAGACAAAGGGAGGGGAAGGCTGCAATACGTATCGAAAGTGAAATTGACTTGAATAAAGTTTCTTAAAATGGCCACATGTAACTCATTTGAAAGAATGGAACAGATACGCACAAAAAGTTATAGCTGAAGAAGGTATAGGAAACAAAGAGCAGTATCTCCACATCATTCAAATTAATGTAAGAAGCCTAAAAAACACTGGGATGAACTAAATGTTTACATGTTGATGTTGATATAATAATATTGACTGAAATAAATATCTAAACTGAAGAGGATTTACCTTTTCACATAGCTGGTTTTCATTCAATATCAGTACGTAGAGGAAGCAGAAAGGTGGGCGGGATTCTAGTGTACATTAAAAATAGTTGGCTATCCGGCCGTATTAAAGCGTCATTAAATCACGCAGAAGTTCTTGTGATCACTAAGCATAAGGCTGAGTTGTTCTTTACTATATTTGCTGTTTATAGACCACCCAACTGCAATTTAAATTTATTCTATGACGAATTTGTAACACTACTCAATAAATGTATTAATAACGAGCACATCGTACTAGTAGGGGACTTTAACATCGACGTCATGTGCCAACAGAAATGTGGAGTAACCGAATATCTGGACATATTATGCCAGCTACCGGCTTCAAAATTTAATTAATAATTATACGAGAGAGGAGTACCTGGGTAACAAAGTGACAAGATCGTGCGTTGATCATGTTATCGTACGTTCGTGTAATTTATATATTATAGCAGAAGTAATAAAACAAAAAGTGGCAGACCATTATTTCATTGCGCTTAGGATTATAGGTGAGGATCCTACAATCAAAACAAACAAACAAGTAAATAAACAGGTTCTAGACACCAGTAAAATAGATGATAAGGTTAAAAGATTCAACTGGAACTCTCTGTTGCATCTTGATCACGTCACCCTATATGAAACGGCGGTGGTTGAGAAGTTCAATGATATATACATGAACTCGGAAAGAACGATAAAATTGACACAAAGAAAACCTAGCAACAACTGGATAGACAAAGAAGTATTAGAATTAAGCTCTGAAAAAAGTAAATTATGGAATAGATGCAAACGCTCCCCATGATGCAGCATTAAAGGAAGAATTCAGACAACTACGAAACAAGGTAACTGCCAAAATTAGACTGGCAAAAAAAAAAAGGTTCCATATGACGAAACTCAAGCAGTGTGGGAAAAGCTTACGGCAAACGTGGAATGCAGTTAATCAAATAATCGGAAAACCCCTAAGGACAGCATAGATGAATGTAGAAACAAGAATTTCGGGGCAACTATCGGGAATACTCTAAGCAACGAGTTCAATCAATACATTTCTTAAGCAGGTACAAGATCTACGGAATTAAACGAGCAACTCTGCAGAAAAACCAAAGCTTTTAGGCTATTCCCCGAATTGTGCGTATCTGCCAGAAAGGACAGTTTCGGAACTAAGAGAAATAGTTAACAGTATGTCCGTAACAAAGCCAACCGGAAACGATCACAAAATGGTAAGAGATATACAAACTAACTTTAGTAGCTTGAAAGATGTTTTGCTTGCGTTATTAAACGGCGTCCTGTACACAGGTAATATACCTAATAAGCTGAAGAATCAGTAGTTAGGCCTATATACAAGAAGAGGAATAAAAATTGAACTATCCAATTATAGGCACATCGCGCTGCTACCTCATCTCGCAGATCATGGAAAAGTTTGTCTTAAAAATAATGACCTCCTTCTGCGACAAGTATTTATTAATTGGCAACAATCAGTACGGCTTCAGACAACAAACAAGCACGACACTGTTACTCGAAGATTTATCGCACTTTATGAATGACAATATAGAGACGAACCAAATAGTACTTAAACTGTTCTTAGATTTGACGAAAGCCTTCGATACAATTGACCACACTATATTGCTAGATAAACTGGAAAGCGAGACAATCTGAGAAATGGCCGCCGAGACCCGTTTCTCAGGTTGTTTCGAAGCTACTTTTCCAACAGAACTTAAAGGGTAACTGCAAAGAAAAACAAGTGTTTTTTTAAACAGCCTAACTGGGACAAGCATGTCACGAAACAAATCTTCCGCGAAAAAACAAATTTTTTCTAGCAATATTCACGCCACAGGACGTAATTTAGTCGGAGTCCCATCCTTTCCGCATTTGAAACTCCCGCTCTTTCGACGCCCGCGGAGTGGCTGGTACACGTCACTCCGTGACGTATAGCAGCTACTCTGTGACGTATAATAGCAACTTTGTGGCGCGCGATTCAAAACGGGTGAAATAGCCACAAACTAAAATCAATCCTGCGCAATAAATATTGCTGTAAAAAATTTTGTTTTTGGCGGAAAAATTGTTTTGTGACATGCTTGTCCTAACTAGGCTGTTTAAAAATACACTTTTTTTCTTTGCAGTTACCCTTTAAAAAGTCCGAATTGGGGATGATATAAGTGATGCCTTGTACCTCAAGTATGCTGTACCCCAAGGCTCGGTGTTGGGCCTTTTGCTTTTTAATGTATATGTTAATGACTCCGCCTTGCTGCCCTTAAAGTCCAACATTTATCAGTATGCTGATGATACAGCTTTAGTCTTAGCAGATGAAAATTACTGCGGTCTCAACTCTGCAGGAGGATATAAAACAAATAATGAGCTGGTTTTTCAAAAAATAGTATTTTCGTGAACAACGAAAAAACACATTTGATGTGCTTTACAACTCTTCAAAAACGTGTTAATCTTACTGTGTCTGTTTACTTGCATGGAACGATATGCAGACAGTGCCGTTGTTTACCACTTCCTGCGTTACGGAAACGAAGTACCTGGGTAGATATTTTGACGAGTATAACTTGGAATCTACATTTCGATTACATACTCTAGCATTTGCGAATAATTTCATCGTACCTTTGTAAATTACGAGGTTGTGCAGATATTACCTTACGACGAATGATCTACCAGGTGTAGGGGAATCTAAACTAAGGTATGGGATATCAATTTACGCATTGTGCTCGAACTACAAATGACAAAAAAAAAAAGATAACCTAGTTAAAAGGATGATAAAATATTACGTACGGCACACACCTTGAGGGTCTAACCTTTGAATTGCAGCTGACCGTCCTGGACCTGTTGGCCATTGATAACCTACGCAGGTTCGAAGTCCTCACAAAATATTATTTCTCGTGTAATTTCAGAGTACAATCCACTAAACAAAAGTCTTAGGCATACAGAGAGGTTTGACATTCCAACGATATATGCAGCAATTATAGGAAAAAAATGCGGAAACATTACGTTCCTACATATTTCAACGATCTTCCCAACAATTTTTTTAATCTCTCGTCCTTAGCAGAGGTAAAAAGAGAAATAAGGAAATGGTTCAACCTAGGGCAGAAGTGAAATTGAGTGTTAATGTTTTTCGACCTTTACGTTTGAATGTTTACATCTAAGTGTTCTCTTTGTGTTCGAAACATTTTCTTACTATTGCAAACATATCATGGATCGAGAAGAAAAGGAAAAATTTATTTTTGTTGTTGCTTTTTGTTTTGTTAACGGACCCATCGTGTTCTCCTAGGTGTACCTAACTTTGTGCGAAGTACAATGTAAAGTATATGATTGTATAAAGCAAATAGCATAGACATTTTTTTGACCGTAACCGGAAAGCGTGTGACATGTTTTATTTATTCTATATGCTTTTATTCATGGTAAGGTGCAATGATGACACAAAACTAAATTTGTAACATGCAGCGTCAAAATTAAGATTTTTTTTTACGTTTTTTTTGTTATTTTCTTTTTGATTTGATTCTCTTTTATGGACTGCCTGTTCTCACACACAAGCACGCAAGTGCTTTCGTGAGGCAGTAATCAATGTATGTGAATAATTTTGCGCTAATAAAACTAATATTATTAATATTATTGTAGGTCTCTTGCACCTGACGTCACTTCCGGTTAAACTCGAAATCTAATCCCAAATTTTGGTCTGTCATCAGTGCCTTGGCGCCATGTTGGAGGCATTCAGCGTCTTAATGCGGCAGCAGTAGTGCCGTAGAGTTATAGAACCGCCTTTGTGTAACCACATCTCAGTATACTTTCATGTCCTAGTCAGTGGCAAATCGGTTCCTCACCTGAAACGAAGTGCAGTCCGCAAACCAATAGGTTGGGGTACCAAGCTTTTTCGTCTAGATTATAGACCCTTTCAGGCAACATTTCATGGGTGCCGCCATCTCGACTTCACGTGACACTGCCGCCATAGCCGACCTTCATTTTCTCGCCGTTGCTCCGCGTTGTGTGATGCATCGGCCACCATCGGAGTTCGTTTTCGTGTTCTTTTTACGTTCCGCGTTGAAATCGTGTGTTTTCTTTAGGTCTTTTTGATATTTCGGGCTTTCATTTAATCATTTGATATCTATATTTCAACATAGCTCTTGCATTTTTTTATTTGTGGAATGAATCGGACAGCGAATGGATCGACGATACAAGATTATGGCCAAGGCTTCAGAGACCATGTAAGTTCATCACAATGTTTTCGTTTTTGGCGCTAATAAAGGGCAGTCTACACCATTGCGACATATCCACGCTTTAGACATTGTTTCTGCAAGTCGAAGCCGAACCGCATGTAAGCGCTTTAGCGAGTGACGAGACGAGCGACGGCGACAACGACGAGAGTCAGCGCCGAGCGACGGAGATTTCTCACTGTCGCCCGTCGCGTCGCTCAGTTTTGAATTTCTAGAAAATGTCGCTCACCGTCTTGGTCGCTTGCTCCGTCGCGCCCATGCGGTTTGCCTCGTCGCGCGACTGACCGAGCGACGGCAAGAGGGTCTGCCGTCGCTCGTCTTGTTGCTCGCAATATCGCTTGCATGCGGTTTATACTTAATATCGAGGCGCCAATGGTTTAGTGCTGTGTGCATCGAAATTAGTCAAGTATAAACCACGTAAGCGATATGGCGAGTGACGAACGGCGACGGCGACCCGCTTCGCTGTCGCTCGGTCGATCGTGTGACGAAACAAACCGCATGGAAGCCGACGGGAGCAAGCGACCAAGACGGAGAGCAGTACGTTTTCTAGAAATCCAAAAACCGAGCGACGCGACGGGCGACAGTGAGAAGTCTTCGTCGCTGACTCTCGTCGTTGTCGCCGTCGCTCGTTTCGTCGCTCGCTAAAGCGCTTACATGCGGTTCAGCTTTTACTTGCGGAAACGATGTCTAAAGCGCGCACATGCAGCAGAGGGAAGCACGACTGGGCGGTAGCCGTACTGCGTCAGTTGGAATTCCTATATGTCGCAATGGCGTTGACGGCCCTTTATTAGCGACAAAGACGAAAGAATGTGATGAACTTACATGGTCTTTGAAGCCTAGGCCATAATCTTGTATCGTCGATCCATTCGCTGTCCGATTCCATTCCATAAGTAATAATAAAAAAGAACTTATGTGAAATATAGATATCGAATGATTAAATGAAAGCCCGAGATAGCAAAAAGACCTAAACGGCCTCTGCGCCAGCGCGGCGCGCGGCCTTGTGCTGGGTGTGCTGGGTGGATGGATGAATGGATGAAAGATGGCCGACTGGGCCAAGTAGGGCGAACCAGTGCGCAGCCATCTTGCCTCACTGATTTAAACTATCTAAAATATATATATTTTTTTTTTTTTTTTTTTAAGGGGGGGATGTGGAGGGGGGTGCACCGATTGCATTGATGTCGGAACTTACGATTTGTATGGTTTCGCTCGTGTCTTCGCCCGAACCTTCGGGGAAGCGTTGTCAAAGCCGGAAAGTTTTGTTCTCGACCACTGTCCTTTCTCAAATTAGATTCTTAAAACATTCAACAATATGAGCTGCACTTGAGGGCTACGCTTTCGGCAACATACGTGATCGAGGTGTCTGTACACCCGTGAGCGATATGAAGGTGAACAGCCCTCTTCTTGTTTTTGACGCTCCTGCAAGTTTTGGAACAAGCTCTGTTCCAGAAGAGGGCTGGAACGCAAAGTTTAGAACCTTGACCACGTACCATTTGAGACGTTGAGAGTTGATATAGTTTTAGGGAGCCGTAAAACAGGCAACAAACCAGGTAAGGTGTTCACCTTCATATTGCCGGCGGGTGTACGTCATCGAATGCAACCCTTCGCGGGCTGGCGGCCGGCACTCCGACTGTTTTGACGAAGTGACAGGGTCGTTTCCAGAGCAAGTGTATCTTTCCGCGCGTCGGGTCTTTTGGTAGAATCCTCAAGAGCCACCTGAACATAGCATAGAGCCATAGATAGTCCACACGTCAAAACATTGAAGCTCTTAAAATAAATTTGAAAGAAAAAACAAGGCCTGTTCGCGGGGCACTTGTCTTAGCCGCTAGCAATAAACTCTGGAGGATTCTGAGCATTCGGTTACGCGTAGTTTACTTTTACGATGATAAAACACGGTTCTTTTTTCCTCCAAACACCGGGTATTCAACGTACTGTACTCACCAGACCGCATACGATTTTCAGACTTTAGCATATCTAGCTTCTGGATATTAAATGATACAATAGTTCTGCGTATGTTATGTCTGTACTGAAATTTTGCATGTTCATAAACCAATGCGTGACCAAAGAACATTAGATTTGGAAGCTGCTCTTTTATGCAAAGATCTGGGTCACAAACTCGCCCCTGGTATCTGTCTGCTGGCATCGATAAAAAACAATTGAATGTCGCGTGTGAGGACCAGTCGGCTGCTGCCGACAGATCTCATTTAGTGGTACTACCGCCTCCAAGGCCTTGGATGGGGCGGCTGCTCGAGAGAAGCTATATAATGCATGAAGTTGCACATTTGATATCAACTGTGGTTTACTTAATGTTTTATTTATCTATTAACAATTCTCGCGGTTTTTTTTTATTTTTTTTGCACTGCAATGTAGTGTTTTTTAGGTTCACCCGCGGGCACCGTGCTCGCGGGAGTGCGAGTGTCATTGTTTTTCGTGCTTTTGTTATTTTTTTTACATTGTTTACAACTCTCTTCTTATGCAATGTCCTCTTTAAACGGCCCGTGAGGATAAATGACGATGAAACGAGTGCGACTAAACAGTTTTGCGCGTATTAAGTCGCAGTAGCCAATAAACTACTGCATCACTTTTTATCTTGAATAATTGAGGGAAATGTACATGTTTAATTTAAATTGAAATATTATGGCTGTAATGTAGCAATAACAGGCTGCAAGCTGTGTTTTTGTTTAAAAATAACCAATGTGGAAAAAAAATCAGTGTTTACGCCCTTTTCCGCAACCCACCATTGGATCGAAGTTTTGCTTTGCGCCTACGCATATATTTCTCCACCACTTTTCTTCTTCCAGTAACTTTCGGTTCCATAAACGGGCATCGGAACTTGCAAATATCCGAATAGGCCGTGCGCGGAGTCCTGTGCGCTCTTGCTTATTCCATGTGACACGAATGAGAGCGAGAGGGTAGCGCAGTAGCTCTCCTTGAAGAGCAACTGCGCTAGGCATCCTCTTTGTCACCTGTTACAACCGCTTGTACCTTGAGTTTCCAACATTCCTTTCGAAGCCGCGAAAAAAAAAAGTTTGTCGACGAAACGTTTTAGGATGGTGCTGTCCACGAAACGATTTTCGACGAAACGTCACAGTGTCGACGAAACGTGTGTCCATGAAACGTGTGTCCACGAAAAGTTGTCCACGAAACGTAATTCCACGAAACGAGTTTCGACGAAATGATAGGGACCCTCTATAGAGTTAACATAATAATCTAGAGCGAAAGCTCCTGTTCATTTGGATGCGTCGGAGCCGAGGGGCACAGACGTGGACATCGGCGGTCCCAGTTGGCGGTCTCGATGACCCCATATCCCTGGCGACGACTTAATATACACAAAGATGTAACTGTACCTTGTTATTTTCTCCCTTACTTTGCAGGAAAACGCCGGAATCACGCATTGAAAAAATTAAATAAAGCTGGCAAGCGCTCGAGCGACTTGAACCTGTCGCGGCAAAACGAACTCGCCTAACCTCTTCGTCTGCTTTCTTTCTCTGCTTTTGTGTCGCTTTCTTTCTCCCGTTTTCTCTCTTGACCGGAGATATCAGCGCCCAGGATTTCACCGAGTTCTGCTCCGTCTTTACCCGACTGGTTGAGGTTGTTCCGACGTATCCGTAGGAGCCACTCATGACGCCGGCGAACCGATTGCTCGCCCCTCGCCTTAAGGCGACGCGGAGCAATCGGTTCGCATTCCGGAAATCATTAAGAACCACGACAATTGTCGTGGTTCCTAATGATTGCCGGAATTCTAGCAAAAACAAATACCGCTGGCTGTAGTTTCATTTTGTCGCCGACATTTACGGCCGGAACAGTTAATTACGGCGCAAGTGACCATTTTATACCTCGAGTGAGCAGACAAACTACAGCGCGAGCACGGCCCCAAAGCACACAAAATATATCAAAACAGCGACGAATGCCTCCAATATGGATTCCGGCGGGTTCCGGTGAGATTCACGAACCGGTAGTAGCGTTGCATCATGGTCAATTTTTCCACTATTTTTATTAGCAATATTTACGCCGTTACACGAAATTTAGGAGGGATAGTTCTTCTCTTGGTCCCGCTCGTTGCTTACAAAACTAAGCACCTTTTCTCGGCTCTCAATGGTAAGATTGATGTGTGAAATGTTGGTTGCAAAATTGTCTCTCCGTGCTGTGATAGTATTTTAATCGACATTATTTTTATGTTTGAGAAACAAATAATCTAGATAGAGTCATTATTATTTTCCAAAATGTCCCGAGATTGCCTTTCCGCTTCGGTTGCTTCGGTTTCAAACAACGTTACAAAAACACTCAGTTGCGAAACTCACCCTTGAAACCTGGACCGCTGGCGTCCACCGAGACCGAGCTAAACATGATAACAGCGCCACCCTTGAGCGACGAGTTGAAACATGAAAGTTGCTTTATATGGCTACTCCGAGATGGCTCTTGCGAGATGGGGCCACCGGCCCTTGCCCGAATTGACCTGGAACCAATACGTGCAGCAGTGCAGTTCCGGGAGTGGACGCTGCGGGAGAAATGGCGGCGTTGCGATCGCCATTAGCTCGGTTTTCGAGAACGGATCGGAGCCACTTGTTCAAAGCAGGCTCTATGGCACTTTCCCAACTGAGTGGTTCTGTACCTTTTTTTCACCTCAAGAACCGTAGGAAAAAGAGTCCGGCTCCTCGCGGATGATTACTAATTTTCACCTTAGGTGGAGATTTAAGATATATTTAGTAGCATTTAGAGTGGATACACTTATCTTATCAGGAGTACACGTTTCAAACGCCAAAGCCTCGCCTGTGCCTCCGACAACCAAATCTGGCGAGAACTATTTCGCGCGGCGATTGAACAATGCGCAAAACTTACTGTTTTCTTGAGGTGAAAACGGGATATAGTAACGTTGGTTTCAAACAATAACAAGCATGACTGCCGGCATCTGTGGAGTGATCAACGAGAGCAGCTCGTCGAGCTTGTCTATTCTAATGATTGCTTTTCCCAACGGAGGGATTCCTCGAAACTGTGCGACTTTTCTCTTTTTCGTATAAAAACGCGCAGCCAGACTACCTCGATAAGAACGCTAAGAACAGCTGCTGGGAAATTATCGGAGAGGAACTCGAAATAGCAGGTGAGTTTCTCGTGTCACTTGTTGCATGTCGCCTGCATTGAGATGGACGTGTTCATTTGGTGACACTCTCGAAAGTTGCCTTCATCTCTGGCGCGCAGCCGAGGCAGCAAAGCGCTTGTCTGTCCCTCGGTATTTCGGTAGCGCCAACTCGGCCGGACCCGGAACATGCACATCCTTCCCTTTAGAGCGCGGCGACGTCGCAAAATCCATCTGGTCGCCCTTTCTCCTCCCCCCCCCCCCCAAAACGAGCGTTTTTACGGGGCAACAAGTTTTATCCAGTCGCAGGATCAGTGCCCTGGCAAGACCGGTCTCCCACTGAGGCGAATCTCTTTCTCCCGTCTCCACCACTGTGGTCCCGATGCTGTTCCCCCACTCCTCTCCGTCGCCGATTCTCCCGAGCGCCTCGCCAGTCGTGACCCCTCGACCCTGTTGCTCCCCACGACTCCTAGTGGCTCCCCCGGTGACGTTTCCCCCTTATTCCCAGTCGGGTAGCTCCCATGAGAGGAGACATCCCCGGCTATCTTCGCCGCCCCATCGGGACGATGACGGGGTCCGCCGCTCCCGTGGGGTTCGCTGACTTGGGCGGTTCATCTGGCTTGCCGACGAACTTGTCTCTGGGCATGGCGCCGGCATCGTCCGTCGGAAGCTGGAGATGCCCCACGTTTCACAGCGAGCAGAAGTACAAAGGAGCGACGATGACGAAGAACGTAGCCTACAGCCGCTGTCACACCGTTCATAGGTCATAAAGAAGGAGTAGGTTGCACACGTAATGACAGAATTACGTGCGTCTTCATGCATGTTTACATCCCACATATGTACGCTTAAAACATGTTTGCAGACAGTGTTTGTATGACCAGTGTGACAAGAGCGTCAAACATAAGGATGAAGCCAGTGGCGTACCAAGTTGTATTTGAGTGGGAGGGCAAACCAGACCCTCCCCCCCTCCCTGGGCCGGGGGCGGTGCCCTTGGTATCCCTTGGGCGCCGCCAGCCAGTATTTGCCTTGCCCAGTGGCGGCTGTTTCGAGGGGGGGCAAAACACATGCCTTGCCCCCACCTGAGAACTGGTGGGGGCAAGCGCCCCTTGCCCCCGGTTGGTACGCCCATGGATGAAGCGCTCGCCAGGCCGTCTCTCCAAACTGTATTAAAGCATGAAATGCTCCTTAACAATGCCCCCAGTCCCAAAAGGTTTGACCGCTCGTCCTTACATTTCCCGCTAAATTTAGCGGGGAAAGTGATGTCACGTGACCTGTATACCAATTCAGTTTCCCCGCTACATTTATCGGGAAATTTGATGACACATGAGCTCAAGTTACGGGACCTACGGTCCACTTCAGTTTCCGCGCTTAAATTTAGCGGAAAGAGTGACGTCCGAGAAACTTCGGCTCCACCTTGCAAGCCTCGTCGTGCTGGACTGCTCCCCTGTGCGCTACAGTCTATATCACTTTATTTTATACGCTCGGTCCTCGCTCGTCCGCTCGGCAAAGCCATGTACCCTTTAGTTTGAACCGTATTGTATGCAGTGTTGAAGTTTTATATTTTTAGTCTTAGTGAAAGAAGGAAGTGATCACAGAAGTATCGATGAAGCAAATGTGCTATATTATCCCGTTTGTTATAGTGTTCTTGAATTGGTCCCCACCCGCGTCTTTTGAGCGCACGCCCTTTGAAATAGCGGAGGTGCGAAATCCTTCGCGTTGCGAACTGCGTTGCCACCACCTGCCCGGCTGTGACATTTGTATGTAACCATGGGTAATACTGAGGACGAGCTTGCGACTTGAAGGACGTGACTATAAGCCGTAGTCATTGTTTAATATTTAATATATTAATTATACGACAAAACTTGAAAACTGTCTTGTTCAGGCGTGTGAAAAGTCGTGGGAACTTCATGTGCGACGTTTCCTAAACGTCATAATGCCATACTATTAGACTTTACATAAGAACGTAATATCACGACCTTGGTCGTTTCCTAGACATGACTTCGTGATTCTTTTTGAGCTTTTTAAACGTCGTTTCGACGAATATTGCCACTAATCAACCCGAGATGAATACAGAGCTGTAAATAAACGTGCCTGAATTTTGTTCCTCAAACGCCATGAAACAAACAAAATAACACGCATCCTGCGATGGCGACGAAGGAGTGACTCACTCGAAGCAGTGCGCTACCGCTTCTTTTACAAACACCCTGTTTTCAGAAATGTTCTAAACAAGAACACACAATAACAAACAAGTATGAAGTGGAACTTTCCACAAGTGACAAGAAAAGAGGGAACTGGACCGACGAGGTTTGAGACCTCCTATCTTTGCCTGGCAGCCGCGTGCGAAACCGACTCAGATTCACTCGCGGATACATTGTCGCGAAGTTATGCCTTCGCGGCTTTGTTGTTTTAGCTTTACTTTGTTTCGGGGCCCCTCCGCGAGTCCCCTAGTGTAATCGGCCGCTGGTCGCCGCTGCGAGGAGGATGACGGATTTCCCTCGAAGGGGCTCAAGAAGACTCCTGCTCGGGGTGTCTAGTGCGTCCGTGTCTTACTTTCACAGGTTTACGTCCCCCTTGTCCACGGACCGTTTTGCCTGAAGCTCTGGTCGTCGGCAGCAGTTAACCGGGAAGAGCCAGGTTCTGGGAATTTTGTAATGGTTTCGACATCCTATTGGAAAGACCAGTTTGAAAATCTAACTGGTCAGACTGGTATTTGGACTGGTCAAACTGGTATTTGGACTGCTCTAACAGGAAATCAAACTGGTGCAACTGGTAGCCAGACTGGTCTAACTGGTAACCATATTGATCTAACTGGTCACCAGATTGCCTTCTGACTGGTCACCAGATTGGCGTAACTGGTCACCAGATTGGCCGAACTGGTCACCAGATTGGCCGAACTGGTCACCAGATTGGCCGAACTGGTCAGCAGATTGGCCGAACTGGTCAGCAGATTGGCCGAACTGGTCACCCGACGCTGAACTGGTCACCAGACTGGCCGAACTGGTCCAACTGGTAACCAGATTGACCAAACTGGTCACCAGATTGGCCTACCAGGTCACACTGGTTACCAGTTTGACCCCTCTTTCTCACTTTATTTATTGGCTTTCTCACTTTGATTTATTACCTTTCAAATAATTACGGCATGATCGGGCGTTTACTTTTTTACTAAGAGATTCATTCCCTGACCCGTTCAAAATACTCTCAGAGATATGACATTGCTGGAAAAAAATCAACATGTTGGGAATATTTTTTATTGCTTAGGCGGTCACTGAGAAATTCCGTACGTTCAAAACGACCACTATAAAAGACGGAAACGCAGAGCTAGGAAGTAGTCATCGGGTTAGTGTGCCGTTGTATTGATGTTTGTATGTGCTGTGTATGTGTATGCGCTCAATGTATGTTCAGCTGATGCTTGTAGTAGGCGTATTAAGTCTACATTTGTGTATAATAAAGATTTCCGAAGCGCAGTGGTGGCATAAACAAATGAAAATATTTTTTGTCGAACCAGTTTGACCAGTTCAACCACCATGACCAGTTCAACCTCCATGACCAGCCAACCAGTATGACCAGTTCGAACCACCTTGACCAGTTCAACCATTATGAAACTGGTCACACTGGAGCAATAACTAAGTTTGAAACTGGTACCAGTTTGAACCGGTCTTTACAATAGGGCATGTTGAGTGGGGTTTGCGTTTGGTGCCATAAAGATACGTTTTGTTGTTCATGTACTCGCATACTTTAGTTTTGCTCAGTGACTTGTCTTGTGCTTGTCTGGTCTTGCGAGCGTGGCTTCGTACAATCTTTGCATTGTTTTAGCTGCTCTTGTGAAATTCGTTCGTAATATGTTCTGTCTTGTGTATGCGCTTGTTTTTGTGATCATTATGTTTGCTTTAGGCTCCAAGCCTTTTGAATGCTGCTAAGCAAAATTACTGGGATTGGTTGCCTGGATGGCTCCAGAATGCTGCGAAACCCAATAAAAGCAGCTGC
This sequence comes from Ixodes ricinus, assembly GCA_037355805.1. Classification (NCBI taxonomy): domain Eukaryota; kingdom Metazoa; phylum Arthropoda; class Arachnida; order Ixodida; family Ixodidae; genus Ixodes; species Ixodes ricinus. The sequence continues at coordinate 53,773 of JAZHYW010019359.1, read as the reverse complement.
CAGAGGAACGCAAAGTCGTCGGCGCCCGGATATCATGCCGTTAACATCACCCTGCCACTGGAGCTCAACCTGCACGTGTTAGCCCTTACGGCTGTGGAGGAGGTCGGCTGGCCAGCCTTTTTGTGGATCCTTGGTCGTCGAGTCCGTCTGTGGTTGGTGCACCCGCTCAAGATCTGGTCGAAGAGCATGGGCAGGGGAAGTCGCCAAAAAATTAGAAGCATCTCTCCCCAAGTTTCTTAGCGAATTGTCATTCGTGTTGCAAAATAATTTATCGTATATTTGTTAAATAAACAATTCTTTGTTAATATCAGAATTTTCATCACTGGAAAATAACATTTTTTCCGCGACATTATGTACTGGTTATGTTATGTTTAGGGTTTCGTTTTGTCAGTAAATACCAATAAAACCGTAATATTAACATTCTAGCCAACCTTAATTAAAAAGAAAAAAACTCAAATTGCTTTTATATATTCATATAAAAGTTAGGTCAAGAGGTTTTATTTACAGCTTCCTTTGTGTTAACCTGGAAGAGAGCTTCCAGTCAACTTTGCGGGGAGGCTGCCTCTTTCTTGGAACCTTTATCATGTTTTCTGCCGGTATCGGGACATTTATTCGGGAAACGTGTATGTGCTCTGGAGGTTGAAGAATCCTTTTCCCGTGTCACATTTTCTACAAATCAATCCCCGATAAACGCCCTCCTTTATCTTACCCCGAAATCGGCACCTAAAACATCAAACGTCTGGGATAAAATAAACTCCGAAAATACTGAACCCATATAACTTATGTTGCAACAGACCATACTGAATGTCTGCAAAAAATGGATACCAATATCTCACACAATCTGGTAGCTGTTCTGTGGCAATCTCATCTTTGTTACATTATGATTTTCGAAAACTTTGAAACTCGGTGAACGAAGAGAGGAAATGCAAATTGAGCCTTCCTCGATAGAAAGAGAGCGGAAGAGGCAAGCCAGGGCTCTTGTCTATCAGTGGCCTGTCAGCGTAATGTCAGCAGAGTCGCGTCCACAAGATGCCTACCTTTTGTTACTTCAGCTCCCGGAAATCTTCACGGGCAACTCGGCTATCCTCAAATTCGCTGAGAGCCACGTCTTAAACTTCTGCACTCTGAGGCAGGTTAGTGAAAAGCAGCAACCTGAGTAAAATTCAAGTGCCGATCACCTTCGAAAGAAGTCCTCTTGTTCGGATGCTGTTGTGCTCCCGGTTTCTTGCCGTCTCAATACGACTGATTCTAACACCAAAAGGTAAGTTACACAACTTCATGCTCAAACGGTACTCACTTCTACTTTTACCGGTTTGTTCAGATGCCGCCCATCCGTGGAGGTAAATGGCGAGCCCGCTAACTTCATTGAACAAATAATGTAATACATGCTTGGGTGCATAATTTGGGAAGACTCGTGATTCCTAAAGTAACAATAAAGTAACAACAAAAGGAGGGGCCAGCCTGCGTGAGTCAGGCTTCCCTAAATTTGCTGGACAGTGAGGTCGAATTTTTAGATCAGGGATGACGCATATAACATTGTGTAACAGATAACAACCAATTTTGTGAGGCGCATGCGCATTTCCATCGTAGTTAAGTAGTGTCGTTGTATGTTTTCTTCGTGGTTTACTGATAATAAACCTTTCAGTTGTTAGTCAGCGTACTCGTCTGTCAGTTCCTTCCTCTGTCTTTGCAAAATTCGCGTGTTCCATTATGAGTAACAATATGGTTGCATTTTTATGCTGCCACTAAACGAGCTCCGGCCATATAAAGTGCAGTGCCAATACAGAATTGACATACGCTAATATTTACATTTTCTCTATCCTATCGAGCAGAAATCGATGTGCACAGTGGTACAGAGGACGCACCTCTGTATCAGCTACGTCGACAATTCCTGGATATTTACTGCTTAGAAAATGTACACTCTGTTTTGCAGTCTTAAATTTTGTACATTATATTTTGGATCAGTTATGTTGGTTACCAAGAGGCTTGAGGAGTAAATAAGAAAAACGTGTCATAGGAATGTTGACTGTTCGAAGCCTTGAACGTGGTGTATCCACTTCAAGGCTGTATGTGTAAGAATGTGCAAGAATATTTCTGCGCGCCATAATCCAGACAATTAGCTGTTTATAAACACACAAAATTAGAACATGATGAGGAGGTTGAGTTTAGAAATTTAACGCTATCTATTTTCGCTCGTTTTGTGTGCTATAACGAGGCTCCGTGTTTTCGTAAATACCGATAAACGCCAAATATTGACTTTGAGCAGGTATTATCGAAATCCGCAGCAACAGAAAAGCTCCCGAATCCCAGCTGTCATTGAGAGAGAAAAGAAAACACCCAGGTTTTACGGAAAGAAGTGTTGATCTAGAAATTTATTTTGCGATAACCACGAAAGCGGTAGGCACGGACCTTTCTGTGAGGCTTTTATTTTCTTCGGGAAAAAGACGCCTTGCCTCGCTTCCTTCGCTTACCGTTACCAGGTGGCATTTGAAGTCTTCCGGTCCCGCGCATGTTGTCTGGAAGTGGCGGAATTCCATGCCCGTGTCCGGTTCTTTTCAACTTAAGAGACGGAAATAAACACCGATTTTTCAACACCGAAAGTTAACACTAAAACACTGAATTTGTGGGAATAAACAAACCCAGAATAAAACACCCCTGAGTAAGAAGAAATATTACCCCGAAAATACGGAACGCTCAGAAGCCAAGGGTTCCGTGTGTCCTGGGTTTATATTTTGTGGACTAAATCTGTTTCCCTACATATTCGGTGTTTTTCGGCATCAAGTTTTGATGTATAAAAAACAATGGCGTTTATCGAGGCTTATGTTGGAGAAAATATCGCATGAAAATGAGGTTCCCTCGAAGCTCCGGGGAGTCTGGGGAAGCATCTTGGCATTTCTCTAGTTTCTTGTGACAGTTATTGGAATCATGGGCTGTCGGACTGTTTATCGAACCGGGAATTAACATCAGCACAAATGTATCGCTTGAGATATGCACCCTCTGTCACGTGATGTACTCACTTTCACTGACAAAAATACTTATATTCATAGTAACACTGGCGGCTGCTCGAATGTCGAGTGTTCAATATTTTCACTTCCTGAAAGTTCTAAACCACAGACGCCTTTTTTCTGCATAAAAGAAATGTTGGGCGCACATCAGCACTGTCTTAATATACTATAATGGCGGTTAAATAATCTAGTTAGACGAGCCTTTATTCCCTAAGTGTTTAGGGAATGGCTTAAAATGACATTTACAGGAAAGAAAAATAAAATTATTGTCTAGAAAAATACCTAGATAACGTACCAAGGCGTTTCGACGTATGATTTAATTTCATAATATATACGCCCTAAGAAGGTTGTAACTGAACGGTGATTGGCGTTCGGCAAATACTGCAATATGTTTTTAAAAAGTTCAGCCAACCATGTTTGGTAGCCATTTTTAATTTTGAACACACACACACACACACACACACACACACACACACACACACACACACACACACACACACACACACACACGCACACACACACACACACACACACACACACACACACACACACACACACACACACACACACACACACACACACACACACACACACACACACACACACACACGCGCACACACACACGCACACGCACACACACACATATATATATATATATATATATATATATATATATATATATATATATATACTTCTAGTGGTTTCGCAACAAAAAACCGACTTCTGTTTCACAAAAAACGATTTTTGTCTTTGCGGAAAAAGTTAGAACCACACTCTCAGTACGAAAAGCTTTCGGTGGGTTGCGCAAAGTTCGCCTTTCGCGAACCTCGCCCAAAACAACTTCTGCGTCTACGGGTCAAAATATATTTACTGACAAAATACGCGAGGGAAGTATTGATCCCCAGTATTCCCTGCGAAGTAACAACGACGTTAGTTGGCGAAGAAAAATCGCAAACACGGCACAAAACGCCATAATGATTAACTTTGACAATTTTAATGGGAAAGCATTAGCTGTCTCGTGGAGCGAGCTGACGCCATCAGTCTGAAGCGCGAAAACGGCACATAGTTTCCTTCGGTTCCATTGGCTGGCGCGCATCGACGGGGCTCCCATTGGCCGCTGCGGTCGTCAATTTCCACGACCGCTCACCCCATGGCGCTGCGTGTCCATCAGCGCGGAGCTACCAAGGTCACCAGGGAGCACATGGGCCGACCGGCGACGTAAAGTACGCAGCAGACGAAAAAGGAAGCGGACGAGCGGCTTGCATGCTTTCGCATTCACAACTCATAAGGAGTTAGCAGGTATACCCTCGATCTTTTTTTTTCTTCACTTTTATAAGTGCTAAGAGATTCAAACTTTGCCCGATGATGTTTGCCCTCTATTTTTTTAACGTTTCGCGCTAAATCATGTGTGTGTTCAGGTTCTCTTCCAAAGAGTACTATACTTCTTTTCTGATGGGCGTAGTTTCTGAGAAAAGAACGAGAGAGGTTGCCATTGTTGCTTAATGTTCTGTTGTAAAACAGCCCCGACGCCTTCTTCGGACGCATCGGTCATGACACGCGTTGGAGCGTTAGGCACCGGGTGAACCAACATGGTGGCACTCGCGAGGTCGTCCTTAATCCTCTCAAATGCGAGGACTCTGCGATCCGTCCAGGTGATGTCTTGGTCTTTGCTGTTCTTAGGAGACAGGGCCTCTGTAAGAGGCTGGATAGTAGTAGTGCAGTTAGGAAGGAAACGCCGGAAAAAATTTATGAATCCCAGGAATTTTCTCAATTTCTTGAGGTTCTGGGGCTTCGGAAAACGAATAATCGCGTCTACTTTATCCGGTAGTGGTCTAATGCCGTTGGTGTCAAGGCGATGCCCAAGGAAAATCAATTCCTGAACGCCGAACTGGCATTTGTTTAGGTTGATGATGACGCCGTTCTCCTCCAGACGTGTCATGAGAAGGCGGAGGTGCTCCAGGTGTTCTTCTTGATTTCTGCTTGCAACGAGGAGATCGTCAAGGTAGGCAAAACAAAAATCGAGTCCTCTTGTCACCTGGTCAATAAATCGCTGGAACGTTTGTGCTGCGTTTCGAAGTCCAAATGGCATACGGATAAATTCGTACAGTCCAAATGGAGTGGTAATAGCCGTTTTGGGAATGTCACTTGGTTCGATGGGAATTTGGTGGTAAGCCTTGATTAAATCTATTTTAGAGAACACTTTCATCCCGTGGAGTTTGCTTGAGAAGTCTTGAATGTGAGGCACGGGGTATTGATCAGGTTGTGTTACGTTGTTTAAAGCGCGATAATCGCCGCAGGGACGCCAATCACCTGGAGTCACCTTAGGCACCATGTGAAGTGGAGAAGACCATGAACTCGAAGATGGCCGGATGATGCCAAGTTCCAGCATGTGGTCAAATTCTTGACGGGCGATCTGAAGGCGTTCCGGAGCTAATCTTCGAGCTCGAGCGTAAACCGGTGGCCCGGAGGTTACAATATGGTGTGTAACATTATGCTTTAAAGGCCGCATAATGTTGCTTGGTCTAGCCAGGTCTGGAAATTCTCCCAATAAGTTGTCATAGATAGAAGTGGTGCTGTGAAGAGCAGGTGAAAGTGACAGAGATGCCTTTGTGATGGCCCCTGTAACGGTTTGTCGGCTTGTGGTGTCAAAAAGACGTGAATGACGTACATCGACGCAGAGGCCAAAATATGACAAAAAATCTGCTCCCAAGATGGGATGGTAGACATCAGCAATAAGAAAAATCCAGCGAAAAATTCGCGGAAACCCAAGATTGAGAGTGAGCGACTTCTGTCCGTATGTAGCTATGCCGGATCCATTTATTGCCTGTAAGCTCGAAGCGACATTTTTAGATTTCCGTTCTGTGGGAGACGGTGGTACTACGCTTACTTGGGCTCCGGTGTCAATTAGAAATTTCCCTTTTGTGTTCTGTTCCACGATAAAGAAAAGGTGACCTGGAGAGGGAGGAAGCACTTGACTTGTCACCTTCAGTAAGTGCTTCTGGGGTTTTCCTTCAGCCAGCTGCAAGGTGGAGAGCAGTTGTGCGCACGGGGTCCGTAGGTACGGTGGTACCAGCAAACTGGTGGTGTGTCTGCTCGGCCTTTTGAAAAAGAGCGTCTCATGTGATGTGGTTCAGGCAGGTTAGGACGATTTTGTCGAAGAGCAGCCACCTCATTTATCAAATGGGCTACGTCATCGTGCAGCCTTTGAAAATCAAAGGGAGATGCCTCTGTCGCAGGTAGCGGGTGGCCACTTGTGGGGTAAGTGGTCGCCTGAATCATGGGTGGGGCCGTATCTAGAATCTTGTCGGCGAGTTCGGCGAGGTCGTCGAGAGGAATATTGCTGGATGTTGCCAGGATCCTGCGGACATCCGAAGGCAGACGCTGCAAAAAAAGTTCTCGTAGAAGGGAAGAATCCCGCAAGGAGGCTTGACTGCCCAAAAGTTGTGTCATGCGTCGTAGGAGCTGCGACGGCTTGCGGTCTCGAAGTTCCTCAGCCGTGAGCAATTGTTGCAGGCGTCGCTGTTCTGACGCGGTGGTTCTCCGGATCAACTCTCACGTGAGGTGTTCATAGGGCTCTTGGTCTGGTGGAGAAATGACGATGTCTCTCACTTCCATTGCTTCTGCAGATGACAAGGACGTGACGACCTCACGAAATTTTGTCATTTGTGCGGTGATGTTTCTACGGGCAAACTCCTGCTCTACTTGCGCGAACCACAATTCCGGGTCCGCAGGCCAGAATGTGGGTAGTCGGCGGCTGACAGTGCCGAGTTGGTGGACCAATTGTTCGGTGGTCGGCTGTTCACCTCCGGCGTTAGCGATGTAACCTTATTTGGCCGCTGATCACTAAAGTGAAGTATCTATACTTTAATAATGTGCTCTATAGAGTTTGTGCTCGTCAGCAGATGTTTAGTTATCCAAACACTGAGAGTCATCTTGGTTGGTTAACCAACGGTGGCTTGCTTCATGACCATGTGGTGAAGTGCCAACCATGACAAAAACCCTTCTAGACAGCAAATTCAAAGTTATGAATGTACGACGTTGCCTAAAGAAGGCCAGCCACATATTACACACAGCGCCCGCATTTGGTTGGGACTCGTGTTCCCACCGATTGAATGCACACCGACGCAACAATCGTGTCAAACCTTTGTCCCGCGTTGGCCTTTTTTAGGTAACGTCGTACATTCAGCACTTGGGATTTTCTGTCTAGGAAGTGTTGCGAAAGCGTGCACCATTAGTCACAGTTAACGGGACATGGGACCGCATGGCATCTAGCCACCCGGCGCGTAACTGCAGCGCAACCGTATCGCTGCAGTCTCAGTTGCGCGCCGGACCGCTAAAGTGCTCGTGGCTCTTGGTTACCACTTCCGCTCTCCTTGCACTTGATAGGCTAAGGTGACTTATAGCGTCTCATGTAAGGCTTCTTGGTGTTTTGTTGCACATTAGTATTATTTCGAAATCATTTTCATCTTTACTTATTCATTGTTTGCACATGAATCAGCCCCCGAATGTCTTAACGCACTGCAGCTTGGAACTCGTGCTGTAGAGCCTAGGGATACTAAAGTCAATCCTCACCTCCGTCCACTTTGATCTGGATGAGCGCAGCACCTTTATGCAAGTTGGCTTTAAGGTCAAACTGCGTATTTCAATTTATTTTAATATTTCAATATTGTGCAACTTTGATTTTCTTTATTTAAGAATATTTATTCTGGTTAACTTCGCAAGAGTAGAAAATGTGGTATTTGTAGAGCCTCAGTTCCTGTATAAAACCTGCTCATGTGTGTTATATGTGAAAATAGTAACTCTTGCGCTAATAAGCTCCTAGATCAACTTTTGTGTCCGCTGCTAATGAAATCTAATAATGCGAATGCTGTGGGTAACTACAATATTTTATTTACAATAAAGGGGAGAGTACCAGCTGATGTTTCAATCAAAATTTTGCATTAGTCAGAGACCATCTTCCGGGCTGCTACTCCGAGGTTTCCAATACGACGCTCACTTACAGGTGTCGATAATGAACCTTCTATTAATGTGAGCATCAGTTATTAAATCCTACGGAAAACCATATAAACACACACATACAGGCAACAGACACACTAAAAAGAAGGATTGCGTTAAAATAAAACTATGAAGCAGACAAGAAGCTAGGAAAGTTTCATTTTACAGAATCACGTCAATGTGACACAACCTAATACAACTGTGGTGAGAACGTCACAACGATGCCATTGAACTTACACATGCCTGCGGGACACATTAAGGAACGATTGTGTCCAAGTACAAAACTTTATGGCGGTAAAGTCGTAAAAGGCACTGAAAAAGCTTTGTTTCTCAAAACTGCTTGTTTTGTTATAAAAAGCTGCATCAGGGTGACACAAAATAATGAAACACACAATGTACCAGAAATGAGGCAGTACAATGATGTCACTGTGGGGATTTACTTCTGCGGCAGGGACCAAGGAAAAGAGTTTTGGTTGAGTTGTGTATTTTCTTAATGATTTCAAGGAGATACAGTGTCAGAGTGTTTTGACAATATCCCCTGGATATCTTGAAATAACCTGAAACACAATTCCTGCACTTCTTCATAATATTGTTTATCTATGCTATATGTAACACGCATTGACAGCGGACCCTCAATTTTATTATAACTTACAAAACATTTTTTTTTCATTTAATAGATTAATATTTCACTCATGCTGAAGCCCGGGACAATTTCAGGAGCATGTCTGTCAAACCAAAAACAGACACAAGCATGCCCAGTCGAAGAACGTGGTATTAATTTAGGTCACCTGGGGTTTTAAAGTTTGAAAAAGAAATTCGTTTTTCTTTAGTAGATTGTGGGAACCTCGGCTGGGTATGCACCTGCCACGCAGGGATCCGTTGGCTCGCGGATTGCCTTGACGTCTTCAGAGAAACAAGAAAAATGTACACTGACACAGCGTCATCACATGTACAGGTTCGCCTTTGTGAATCCGGGGTATTAATTCTTGTTGACAGGTTGGAGTCCTTGTAAAGGAGACATCCATCTGATTGAGGCTGATTGGAGTACAAGTGCTATGCATTTTATATTTTGCTAGCATGTTAAATATCCCCATAAGGCCTAAATTCACTCTCAGCATTGTGCTGGGGCGTGGCAGGTGACCATTGCTGGTTTTTTCATGATATAAAGAATTATCTAGGGTCCTGACTTTTAAAGATTTATTTTTAAGCATATTCTGAAGTTGTTTTCGGAGTTTATTTTTTAACTCATATTCATCAGTTTTTTGGAGCTCTCGGTCGTTGTCCACAAAATTCAGCTTTTTTCTTTTACAGACTTTGAGTGACATTGGTCTAGGTAGAGAAAAACGGTCAGCAAATGTCTGTGTAAATTAAAGTTTTATAGACAACATATGAAGAACTGTGCTTTTCACATAATAAGAAATTTGTTCAAAAGAGCGCTTACACTGCCAATCACACGCAGGTATTGGGGAAGTCCAACTGGATCTCGAATTTGAAAGTTGCATATGAATATTTAGGAGAACGAACTGTCCCAGAGTTGGGCGGAAAATGAGCGGCTGGTTAAAGGCCAAATATGTCGGCTATTGTCAGATAGTTTGTGGAAATGATCGAAAAGGATTGTAAAAGTTGTTTTAGGATTTCAGTCAAATATAGAAACCAGTTAATTTGTACAACTGGCAGTCCCCGAATTAAGAGCTTTTTATATAAATCTGAATAAGCACTAATTTTACTGCGAGTGTCTTTCAAATGTCTTTACAAACAACACCTACATGAACCTGCTATTCCCGAGATGAGTACAGGTGACACATAAAAACAGATAAATTGGCCAAGCTGCATTCAATAACGAGCATGTCATCGGCTAGTGGCATCATGTTCCAGGGAATCTCCTGGGCGCATAATCTTCAACAGATCAGTTCTTTCAATAGCTCTTTTCAGGTTAACTCTTGCCGATGCTCAATGCGTAGTGGCAAGAGCTTCAGCATTGGACAGCTGCTTCTTTGCATGTAGAAAGGGGGCGCCTCACCACAGCTATCACTCTCGCTTCGCATCTGGTGTCGATAAGAAAACCTTTGTCGACCATGATGTGATCGACGCCAGGCAACAGCTTATCTACTAAATTACTCTGGTTGAAGGTGGCCTTGGCCGAGGGCCCCCTCCGTAACCACTGCTGAGGTAGGTGATTACGCCACCGTGCGAAACACCTAGGAGGAACTTTACAGTGTGCCCCTAATTGGTACGGCAGTACGTGCGGATCTTACATTTCAGGCACTTCGGTCTACCGACAGGGATTCTCTTACAATCCTGCACAGTGCGGACGTGGGAAAATGTCTGAAAGAACACCGGCATATTATGTAAGACCTCTTCCTAGAAGGCTCTTAATTGCGCATTTTAAGAAGGCTGCAAGAACCTTTATTGTGTGTTTCAGTGGCGATAGCGGTAGATGGGGACACACCATCGACATTAGGAAGGAAATCAAATGTGAGAATATGCTTCAAAGTCATATCGTGCTCAAGATTATTCGACCTCTTGCTGGTAGCACAGCTCTTCATTATATGGTCATCTTTTGGAACAAGAGCTTCGATTTCCAAAGCATTGAGAATCTTCAGGTTGGGAAACCAGCAACAGAGCACAGATTCGCTTGATTCATCATACAAGAAGAGTTCTCACCAAAGTCTCCAGTCGACACTCGCACGTTTTGGTCGAGTACTGGGGCGGGCGAGGTCAGTCCTACGGCACTGGATATGGCAGCATCTTTTTTCCCTTTCAGTTAACCTTGTCGCGTTTTTCTCTTGGTCGGAATGCGTTTCGGCGTCTCAAAGCGCAACATAGGACAGTGTACCAACATGTTTATAACAAACCTTGGAATCACAAGAGGGAAGACTTAGTCGGGGACAAGATAAGAACTCAGCATCAAAAACCCCTGGGATTCATATCTCTCCAGCTAATCGTTTCTACTTTTTTCGATTTTCGCCGCGAGAGGACCATCAACGAGCTGGAGTCGCGAATATCGCGGTGTAAGAGTATCTTAACAGCTGTAGTTAGTCCCCTCACGAACACACTCTCCCAAAACGGGAAGGTTTGTGGCAGGTGCGTAATCTGAAGGCGAAATTAGCCAGGATGCAACCAAACCAAAAAAAAAAAAGATTTTTTTTTGTGCTCCTCTTTCCGCTCTTGTTACCGGTGATGATCACCTGAGGTTTGTTTATCTGACAGCTGTTTTTAAAGCTAGGTTGAATGCGATTTTTGTGCACATATCTCTGGGCAGAATCAGAAGCTCACAATCGACCAGTATTCTAGTCGCGATTCACAGGTTTTCTTGGAAAAAGAGGAATTATCGAATCTTACAGTAAGTAGCCGCCACTTGATCTCTCTTAAAATTTGACTGCGAGGACGTTTCTAGTCTTGTGTACAAGTTCGAAAAAGCAGAAAGCTGAACGTTTGCAATTTTAGAAGATTTCGTAACCTATTGAGGTGCAACGGCTGTTTAGCTATAAAATGAACGATAGCTCATTTGGTTGTATTTGCAAGCTAGCATTAATATTATTTTAAAAGTTTTAATAAAAAAAATGGTCAAGGGGGCATATAAGATGGCGGTTACTCAGAACCGTTAAGCGTCTCAAGCCTCCAGGCAGACTACTTGAGAGAATAAAATACAACCCGGCAGCGGTTTTGTAAGTAACCTATAATAACGTGCACAATTCAATCCCCTTGTACCAATAAGAAAAACATTAATTTCAATCGTTACAACCGATTATCGTTGTATCTGCACTGGCCTGGAAATATGCCCGAAAAAATATTCCATGCTGCAGGGTGGAGCAAGTTACTCAGCTATTCAACATACTCATCACATCACAAAATATCAAATTTAAAATAAATATTTTCTTTAGTAGTTCACACAAACAAGTGGTTGACAAATCATGCATAGAGGGCAGAAAATCAACGCTTCATACACGATTCTGATTCGCTACATATCCAGTTGCTACCCGTCTGCAGCCCGCAGTCTTATCGCATGTACCGAATCGGCAGTAACTGAACGGCGAGGAAAACTCTTTGAACATAAATTGGTGACAGACGATCATCGATGATGGCGCAGATGGTGCCGTTGACATTATCGCAAAGTCCCTCGTCAACATCGCCGTCGCCCTGACCAGCGTTGTCCACGGCGGCTGCTGCGGACAAGATCGTGTAGCCGCGACGTTGCTGCGGGGTGGCGAAGGTGGCGTACGGGAAGAGCTTATAAATTTGGACGAGGCTCCGAGCTTCTTTAAGCCTGGACGCGCATGCTTCAGTATGCTTTGTTTCATCTGCACCGAAACGTTCAAGACTTGCGTTTTCACTGCGTGCATTTGGCCGGCGCTATCTTTAAAATGTGACGACGATGATGATGATATCGGTCGGTCGACTTCAGTCCGCGCACCGCAACATCTCGCGGTGAATTTCGATATGCATCCGTATGGCATGAGCATGCGCATGGCGTGTCAAGCTTGGTATCGTTCTGTCGGCTCTTCTTTTAATTCCTAGTTTTATTTTTTCTTGACAAAAAGGTTTTTGGAATCAGCGCATTTTTGATTAGTGTAGCCGATATGCCTAAAATATTCCTTCGCTATGTATGGTTCTTTTTTTACATACACCTAAAACAAAAAATCATTGTCATCTATAAACTGATCGGTATAAGCGATACATCGTTATATGTAGTATCGTTATAAGAGGATTGCACTGTATATATTTTATATATATCACGGGAAATTGTCGTGATCTTACGCGGTCTTCGAAGTAAAAAATAATAAGAAAATTTTTAAATGAATAAACCGTACTGCTTGAAGAGAATAATTGTTATGAAGCCTCCTCCAAACATTTTGTCTTTCGGTGGCTTTGTAACGATTAATCTATTCGATCAAAACAGTTCATTCATCTGCATATTTTTTATTTATTTTACTGTAGTGTTTGCCTGGAATGACTGTCATAGAAGTGTCATGTATATTTTTTTGTTACAATCGACTTATTATATGGTAGCAATACATATTTACACAACGGGAAAGACGTTACTTTTGCAAGCCAAGTCTCTTCATTGTTTTCGTGAAAAGAAAAAATCGTGTCTGCGATGGGCTGGAATAACAACTTTCCCAATTGCGCGTAGGCGCTACTTGGAGGGCCACAGGAATACAGAATACAGCTTCCTACACCTTAACTATTTTTACTTTTAACGCGCGCAAACTGGTTTTTATTAAATACAATTTATTTAAATTTGTATTTAACAAGAAATGAAATTAGGTAAACTTGGGTTCTTGCGCAGCTTCTTTATATTGAGGCTTAATTTAGGAAAAGATTAGTTCACTTTAAAATAGGCATTTGAGCTAAAACATCTTGCGCAGAGTGTTTCATGCTTTGTGCACTTTTAACAACAACAAAAAATGAACGTTCTGTTGTTGAAAGTACTTTGAATTCTAAATTGCTCGTGGCAATTTCTTTTACATAAAAAGACAAAATTTCGAAATTTTTGTGCTTCAAATAAAAAAAAATATTCATGCTCCCTTTTTCTCAAACTGCATTCGATGAGGCTTTTAAAACCGGTAATATCTGATCTTGAAAAAAACAACAACAACGTGTTCCATTACTTTGCTATAAAAAAAAGTTTACCCGGTCGATGTTGCAGAGTTAATTGCCGTTAGAGGGTTTCTGTCTTGGCGGGCACAAAACCACTTTTTGCGATAGCTTATTTATAGTCATAACTCTATCTATGGGCTGTAAGAATCCTAAAAAAAACAAAGACTATATTTACGCGTGGCCGATGTTTAAAATTAAAATAGGTATCAAATAACGATTCCGTTGGGACTACAGCAGACAAAAGAGGGCGCCGTCTGATGAGGAGAAGGGCTTCTCCTCGTCCGACGATGCGCTCTTGCTTTTACGATAGTTTCAAGGTAATCGATCGTTGATACCGATTTTAATCAATAATAATAATTGACCACGCACGCACGAATGCAATATTTGGCTTTTTGGGGACGCTTAGGACCTATTGATTGAGCTATGGCCATACATAGACTATCGAAAAAAGGTGGTTTAGTGCCTCTATCAGGAACAGTGGTACTCGATCACAGCAGGCACAGTTGCCGTACTTGTTCTTATTACTGTCCAAAGATAAGGGACCGATAAAAATATTTTGTTAACTGTTTAATTATTTTATGCAGTTTGCTGACAGAATGGGTCAATTGTACCTTGTTTGCAATTATGATATGCTATAGCGGGCGCTATGACCCACCTCAGCCGATTACATCCCTTACAAAACAAGTTATATCTGGCCAGATGTAAAGATTTCAGATATGGCACATATCAAAAATTGGCCGTATATAACCTGTTATGGTATTTCTGCCAGATTTAGTCTGATATCCCTGGACAAGTATGGAAGTCCCAGATCTGGCTGAGTATGGAAATTCCAGTTCTGGCCAGGCACATAAAAAGAAGCACACAAGCCTAAAATCAGCACTTTATATGTTTTATCGTCTACAATTGATCATATGCGAAATCCCCCAAGTGCCCCGTCCCGCACTCGAGGAATCATGTAACGGTGTTCCTTCAGCTCTAGTGATTGGCGATTTCGACCAAATCCATGGTTACGCAGATTTGAGTGTAATTGGGTGTCAACCTGAACAAGCACCCTATAGTGCCCAAGGACCTGTCATATCACTTTTAAACTTTCTCGTCAATGTCAGCATTTTTGATACTGTGCATGCGATCCACCTTTCAGCCTGGTGGAGGCGCAGAAATCTCTTACAATAATATCATTGTCGTGATTGTTGTTTTAGCAGGAACTGCTTAAAAAGCCGAGAAATCAGAACAACCAAAACCAGGATTTAGCAGTCAGCGGGGCTGTTTGTAGCATTTTTAGCGTTTCTAACTTGATATCAGCGTCTTTTAAGCTGTACAAGAATGATAATAATGTAAGAGATGTCTGCAGCTCATCCAGGTAATATGACAGTTCCCATCATTCCTTGAATACGGGCCGGGGTGCTTAGGGATTTAGCAAATGGTTTAATGTTAACACTTCGAAATAATTAAGCTAATGAAGTCCTCGTGAAAATTAGCACAAATATTTCCAAACTTCTGCTTGCCAAAGCTGAAGTTTGGGATTATTTGTCCTAATATTCGGCTCGTGAACAATGAGTCATTTACAGTTTGTTAACAAAGCACTTTCTTATAACTTTGTTTTTTAACTTTTTCTATATATTGAAAACCCGGTCGCCATATAAAGCTGTATATACGCCAGATAACGAAGCATACTGCTACCTCTACCGATAAGGCTGTATATACGCCAGATAAGGCTGTATATACGCCAGATAATGCTGTATATAGGCCGCATATACTTATATAATGTTTGATATGGCTAGATATGCCCCAGATATAAGATTTTCATACGGGATGTGAAGTGACAAACAGTCACTACGTCCCTCTCGAAGATCACGTCACACTCAGACAGATCTTACCTTTCCCTCTCCATCAAAATCCGTCGGAGCCTGTAATATAATTTATAAGTATACATTAAGACCCCTCTCCCTTCGCTTCCCGCCGGACTGCAAAGCATCGAAATCCCAGTTATCTGGGCGTTCTCCTCTCCCCCCCCCCCCCCCCCAGAAATGTTCCTGGTCACTCCACTGCCATACCCTAAAGACCGAACGCACCGCGAAGTTCAGTATTCGCAGACAATATCGGCCATGTCACGTATAAAATTTATAAAAAAGCTTACTGCCTTTTTTGTATTGTGCTTCATGGTGTCTGGACGATAGTGAGACCAAAGGGGGGCCAACGTGAACGAGTTTCTCGAGTACCTCTAGTCGTTGTTCCAGAAACCCTCCAACGGTAATTGGCTGCAACATATACCTAGCTAAGCTTTCGTTTTTTGTTTTTAAATAAAAAAATATCAATGCAATATATTTTTGGAGATTATAAATTATTATTTTTCAGCGGTGGATCAAATGTAGTTTGGAGAAAAATTAGTATGATTATCTTTTTATAAATTTCCACCCAAACTTTGAATAAATTTTAATTTTAGAGTTTTAAAAAAATTGGTGCGCAATGCGGAACACGTTTACTTAAGAACGATTAAGTTTTTGTTTTGTTTTTAATGCACAAAACACGAAATACCGTGGCTGAATCCTTGTGATATTCATATGTATCATAACTTGAAGCACGACTAGGACAAGGACAGACAGAGGGGCAAAGACAGGACAAGCGCTGTTTTCTCCTCTGTCTGTCCTTGTCCCAGTCGCGCTGTAAGTTATGATGAACACTTACCAACTCGCCCAATTCTCCATTTTGCTAGATATTCATAGAACCTATTCTCAAGTACTGCTGGCGCAATCGCTTGTGTGGGTGCGACAATTCTAACGCAAATATCTAAACTAAAATGTTGCGAGTGACTACGGATGAAATTGGTCCGGAGCAAAACCGCAAAGAACTTCTTCGTATTGCTCGACGCGCTCCCTCGGCCTCGCACAAAAAGGCTAGAATTTCTCGGCGATTGCTCCATCGGCTCTAGATCTACAAACGGTACACGGAGAGATCGCTTGCAGCTCGCGAGAGCCCAGGAATCCGTGCGGCGAGCGTGCACCGACCGTTCGCTATTTGCCGTAGGAAGGGGCCATTGCTCGAGCCGCCCCTCGTACAGCCAATGTCCATTTTCCTAGGGATCTTACCCTCTTTGTAAGGTGTGGAATCAATCGTCACGAAAGCCTGCGTTCTCATTGCAGATGGCCTCTTTCCAGCAAATGGTTGAAAGCGCCATACAAGATCGGACCGAAAGTCTGCATAACATAGGGAGGACGCTGTTTGAAAATCCGGAGCTTAACTACGAAGAACGCATTGCGCACGACCTGATCACGGGTTTCCTGGAGCAAGAAGGATTTCGGGTGGAACGCCACTACATCCTGGAAACAGCATTTCGAGCAGAATTCGGGAGTAGGTTGATTATCTTTCTTTAAAACAATATTGGCTACTGACGCACAATAAATATTAAGCGAAAAGATTCACATTTTGCTCAGTCAAGTGAACAATAATTTTACATATTCAGTTATGTTGTTTCATCGGATAACCGCCAGTGTTTCGGAATATACATATTAGACACAACAAAAAGTTTCGTATTATATTACGGTTACTTTGTTGTTTCTATTATATTCTGATCCGTTTTCTTTAATTTATGCATGCATTTAAAATGCCTTCAGAGTAATACATTAAACAGGCAAGTGAGACTACAAAAACAATTACCAAGTGCACATATTAGTAAGAACATTGCTAAAAAACAGAATATCAATACTGTTAGTGTTGAAAGCGGGAAGGTGGTTCCAATCAATTTTTCTATATAAATAAAAGCAATGAGAATATTACATTTTAAAATTGAGACTATACCACATGGCTATGTTCAATGCGAGAAGATATATAGGATGTCGAATTTATTTGTACAAATGGGTTTCCGAAATTCATGAAAGTACAATTATCTTTATAATAATTATGGAAAGAACGATGGAAATTTAATTTCTTTTCCTTAATTTTTTAGTACAGTAGGCCTGGAGGTTTCGAAGGGTTTGGAGGTTTCGAAAGATAATAGTTGCGTCTTTCATAAGTAATGTTTTGTAAATCCATGTTGTGAACTTGTGAGGTAGGTATTTGTCTCTAGAAAATTAACCAATTGCGAGCAGACGATGTGTTCGAGATTTTTACAGGCCCCTCTTGTTGATAAAATTCGTGGATAGTTTATTAGATTCTGTATTTCAGCGGATGTATGTGAAGGAACCACCTTTACATTTTCGACCATTCGATATTACGCGGTGGTTAGGAGACAGTCTATATATTTGTGAATTAATTATTGAATTATACCTGTTTTAATTATTTACGAGTTTGGCAATGAGTCCGTCAGTTCAGGAAAATATATACAGTTAATAATGCTGACCACACCACTCGAGTTCATTATTACTACGTCCATGGGTAAAGAAAGAGAAAAAAAATTATCGTAGCTGATTGACAAAAGATGCTGTAAATACATAAAAATACAATGTTTAACGCAGTAGCAATCCCAGTCGGCGGAATATCCATGCGTAACAGAATTGAACAACAATTTTATTTTGTGTACTGGTATTAACGAAACTCGAGAACGATTTAGGAATATTTGCTAACATGATAGGTAGAGAATTCAGTTATAAAAATATGAGTTAGTTTCGGTGAAAATATATACATATGCTCATAGTCTGTGTTATGGAACGCAGCCCATTGTGGATACGTAGCCGCAAGCTTAGAGGAACGAAACAATAAGTTCTTTCTGTTTCGCAGTCGTCAGATGATTTTGTTAAGTCAAGTTGTTTTAGAATTGCATCGGATGTTTTTTAATGTTTCTTTTTTAATTATGAAGGTACATCTTTAAAGAACATCCAAATTGATTCAATATAGTTGTCTGATCAAAGAAAAGAATCGCGTTAGTATTCATCATTGAATTTGGACCGGTTTGAGTGATCGACGCGAGGGCAACTCTGCTGTACTCAAGGTTTTTTTTTGTTTACTTCAAGTTTCGAAACTTTAAGGGTATATATAATGAGACGTGTAGAGCCGCGCAGTCACTGGGTTAAGGGAGGAATGCTTCTAGTGATAGGGTGCTTTGATGCGTGGTTAATACCAGATTTAATATATTAGATGAAAGAAATGTAGCCCTGATAGGCTTTGTGACGAGTTGAATTGAGTTGAAATCAGAACAAAATTAAACATAATCGCTGGTTTCTGTTAGGAATGAGTTAGAAACTGGCGCTATGCTATAAAAGAAAATGTTGGGGTAATTAAGGTTACCGATTCTATGATGCTACTGCGCAAGGTAAACAAGGTTTTATTGTAGGCGTACATACTACAACGGAATACAGAATTCAGGAAATGGAATAAAATCCCCAACCAAATCCCACAAGGAGGTTCCGACGTTTCGAAACCGTGCCGAAATATTTACGTACAAATATAGAATTCCCATGAGAAAATATAGAATAAGGTTAACAAATATCTTATCCTTTTATGACATCAACCCTTTGTGCTATCCATAAAGAAATGTGCTCAATCGGTCATCTAATGCATGGACTCCGATTTTATGGTAATAAATAATTGTATTTTGTGACATTTGAGGGGATGCGCATGGTATCAGCAACCATGCCCAGCACCGAAGATTCGAACAAAGTTCGACGATGAGAATGGCGTGCGATAAAGGCTAGTGACAAAAAGGACAAACCACGACTACGACGGGAAAAGCCTTCGTGGGTCACCGAAGGCTTTCCACGGTTACCCATGAAAATGAACCACCACGGCAACGGAATGCGAGAAGCTTCACAATCAACGGGGATGAGCAACAACGGTGGTGACGATGGAGCCCAATGACGACAGGTGTCGACAACCACGAGCTTGGAACCGGACGCACCACCACAATACAGCGCACTTAATAGGCCTATAGAACTTTGAGAATGTTACTAAGAATTTGCGTCCTTACTCGGGGATCATTAGCCTCTCATGTTGCCCGTCTTTCGATAAGTAGCGGGCCACTGCTTCTTAGCAGGATGTCTTGCCACGTGCGTAGCCAAGTTTGCAGCGCTCATGACTGCCACACGAAGGCACGGTGTTCAAACCCTCCCTTCTTGTCATTTTATTTGATTTTATTTCTTGTTTCCTAGCCTTCCAGTACAATTGTCGAACTTATAGTTCCAAGATCCTATGGTCCTTATCGAGAATGTTCAAGACAGCACGAACTGAATAAAAATAGCCGCGGCTTGCAGCATCGCATCAGTCGCCCTCCCATCGAGGTGCAGAACGCGAGAAACCTTTTTGTTTTAGTTCCTGGGATAAGTTCGTCATATTAAACGTTCATTTCTAGTTTTCACCTGGGCCTACGTTTCTATTCTGACAATACTTACATACGTATGCACGTGTGCGTGCGTGCGCGCAGTCATTGTGATGAAGTACGCACTCAACTCGAAGTGTCTAAAATAATAATAATCAAACGAAATATTTTGCCTCCTAAGATGGAGAGCCCGTTGTGACCATCATGTGTGAGTATGATGCCCTTCCAAACATTGGCCATGCTTGCGGCCACAACTTGATTGCTGAGTGCTCCGTTGCTGCGGGTATTGCGGTGAAAGAGGTGCTCAAACAAGATGCAACACTTACTGGAAAGGTAAGATAAATAATAGTCTGTTTGTTTCTTGGTTATCTGTATTTGCATAAAACCGCACTTGTAATTTGGTATTTTGCAAAAATATTTTAAAGATGATAGCCATGATGCCAAATGTGATTAAGCCAGATGTTTCACAAATTATCGTTTCTTAACGCTACGTCGACTGTGCTCTAAATCTTGCTCGAGTAGATAAGCTACTCCAGTGAATCACATCTCCAAGTCAGAACTAAAGCGACGCTGTATATTTTTAGAATGCGCTAAACGACCGAACTCCCGGCTTCTGGCGAGAAAAAAGGTAAAGAAAGCGACAAAAGTTCAGAAAGAAAACGACAGGTTAGGGATGTTCACTTAGCCACGATGAGTTGAAGCAGTTCGAGTTGTCAACTTTATTTCCATTCTACAACGCGCTGCGCCGGTGTTGTTGTGTGAAAGAAATCTGAAAACACAACTATGTACGGACGTTTTTCAGCTTTTCCCGCATATGAAATTATAGAAGAATGCGATGCAGAGTTGATCACATGGCTTGGCGCTGCGTTGTATTCTATGTTACCACTGCCTTTGCTACAATAGTCCGAAAGAAGGGTGACTTTCTTGTAATTAGGAGGGACCTTCCCATCATTAAACTTGTCATTTCCTCAGGTGGTTGTCATGGGGACTCCTGCGGAAGAAGCTGGGTATGGGAAAATTCAGATGCTTAACGCCGGAGCTTTCAAGGATGCTGAAGTGGCCATGATGCTTCACCCAGCACCCGCAAGCATTCATACGTTCCCAAGCAGTGCCCACGGAAAGGTAATATGCGTATCTTGATTAATGTCATAATTAGTTATACATCATGAGATCTTAATTTAAAAAAAAAACAGCTCTTGATAATACTGTTTGGAATATAAAACGTCGCTAGCAGCTATCAAGTATTGACAAGCGCTACGCCGCGTCACGTATTGTCGCACTATAGCGCTCTGCAGCTGCACTATCCCCGTCAGTTTTTGTTTCGTTGTTCGTGTTCCAGAGGAAGTACACTGCGTGGTACTGCTAGCGCAAAAAGGAAACCGGAGTTTTCTGTATTTTTACTTTAAAGGATGTTTGTGCGCACCTGTTTTGTGCAAAAATCACAATTTCCCGTCCAACTAAAACCTTGATGTCGAAAAAAAAAAGATAGAAACAGTTTTTTTTTTTCGTTAATAGTGCCGCAGTGTGCTCTTCGCTAAAATGCGTCCTGTGCTATCTGAGCTTTCATTAGGCATGTGAAGTTAATACAATTTGCTGTTGATGTCAGCCAACCCATGCCGATCACATTTCTTGGCTCGTTCAAAACATATAATTGTAGAAGCTCATCGCGCGCGTAAGCCATTAGTTAAGATTCACACCGAAACCTTTGCCAGAGACAAAAGAGACATCTTGTTTTTTCCAAGAAGGAAAGGTAAATGAAAAAAGAAAAGTGGAATAAAAAAATATTCCTTCTGTCGCGACCTTGACGGCCGTCAGGTTGCGAAAGTAAAGTGACAAATGCAAAATTAATTACCTAAAATGCATTAGTTGACTTTTGAAATGATCCGTTTAGTTGACAGACTCCATGGTTCCCAGTCGTCAAGATATGCCAAAGTTATTATTAGAATTTTGACACCCCACTCCTGCTCTGGCAAATTTACAAACTGGGAAGACGAGAGACCGAAACTAGTGCAAAAATGATGGAGGAAGTCTAACCTGGAAGCGACGGACACATTTAGGAGACAAAATATTCAGCGTGTGCTGAGCTTCGCTGGGCGTTTACTGATGAACTCTTGACTAACTGGGGAAACAAGCTGCACGAATAGGTCTGCTGTCTTTATTAGTATAATTAAGGTCGGGTAAGGCGGGCAGAATGTGACATAGGGCAAAATGCGACCTTTTAAGTTTAGCACTATCTATATGAGAATTAACAATGTGATTAATTGATACCTTGGCCATATTTTCCGGCCATTGTCCGGTTTATTTCATATAAAATCTGCTGCAATTGGCGGAAACACTTTAGCGAAAAAAACTGAGTTACATTTCGTGGCTCCCGTCAAAGTGTGGTGAAATTCTCCACTTGCGTTCTTCCGTAGGCATGCAGGTGAGTTTGGAAATATAGGGGCAAAATGTGACACTATTACAATCCAAAAGCGGAAACTGATTTTTGGCGGGTTTAATATTGGGTTTCGAGTGAAGTTCGTTCAATTTCTGTCTAGCAAAGAGCGGTCGTACAAAAAACAACAACCATGCTTTATGGCAGTGGTTCTCAGCCATTGCTGTTTCGCGGACCCCTTGTGGTTCGGCGGAGATGATGGAGGACCCCGTTCTTGGTGAAGCGAAGAAAAAGTATAGGTTAATTGTGATAGTGATTTAATAAATGATAATAACTAAGGGCTAGTGTGAACTAGACTTCTCTTATTGACATACACACGAGAAAGCTCACCCAAAAATTGTAACGTTTCTTCTCAATCTGAGAAAAGACAACTTTTATTTCCGGGTTTGACAGATGAGGCTGGGCTTCGCGGACCACTAGAGTGCCTTCGCGGACCCACATTTGAGAACCACTGCTTTATGGTGTAAAAATAACACGAAGAAAGCGTTTAAAATTGGGCATCTGCAGTGCCAATCTGTAACTCTGAAGTCAAAGCTTTCGGGGTACCTAAGTATTTATTATAACTTTCGGTGTACCTAGGACACTCACTCAACGTTCAAGGACACTCAACGATTATATAAAAAAGTGCTTTAAAAATCATTTAGGATACAAATAACTATTTTTTTCTGCCAAGCAATAACAAAAAGCGCTTGTCGAGTATTTTGTGTTTGTAGAGTTTTATCTTTTTGGGCTACGTACAAGAAGCGAAAATCTAATTTACATCTACTATGATAAAAATAAAAATCAGGAGGAAGTTTATCCATGGTAGTGAGCTCTCTTCGTTCACCGAATACGTCGTTAAAGCAGAAGTATTCTGGAAACTGCGCGAGGAGAGCCAAATGTTACTGGCAGTGCATAGATGGCAGTGCAAAGATGGCGTAGGGGCCCACAGAGTGTACTTCAGATGTTCCCGAGTGCAAAAGCTAAGTTGCTTTTTGTTTTACATCGTGCCACATTTTTCTCTGCTAGCTGTCACATTTTTTATTGATCTGTGTGCGTCGTCGAGTTCTCTGCTGCAGCACCAGCTGCGCGGTGTGTGCTTTCGACGCCACCGACACTGCACTCACACATCGCGTACGAATACGTGCATCCGAAATCGAGGCAAAGAGGCGCCGCGTTCGTAAAAGTCCTTCTTTTAGGGTGCTTATTCTGAACACTTTCTCGCAGACCACCCCAAGAGGCAGCGGTAATTTTCTGTAACTTTTTTTTTTTTTGGCTGAGGCGGTGTGCACAACGGAAGTGGGCGATTTGGAATCACGTGTTCATGTTTTGACCGAGCAGCCCGCCACGGCGCATCTGTTCCATTGCAACGTTTTTGCACGCCTTGCTCACCATTGCTCGTTATTTTTATTTTTTCGTCATTTTTAATAATCGTGTTTGACCGTAAAAAAAAGAAGCAAAAAAGGTGACTTTGTTTGTGGCTATTTAGGCCGGCAGAATGATCCGACTTATAATAGCAATAATAGCATCAAAATAAGAAAGGATATGTATTGCGTCTTGAGCAAAGACTGACAAACACAAAGCTAGTGACTTTTCTGCTTGTCGCCTGTTTTATTTCCGCAAAACGTTTTATGCCGATTTCGCTGCAAATGTTCATATGCGTGTTGACATCGCTTACCGCTGATAACATGGGCAGCAGGGACGAGCGAGTTTGCCAAACTGCGCAAATCATGAACTTAGCTTCATACTGTAGGGGTTCCTTCGGAAGGGGTCGCTCTACTAATAATAGCCACCCGATCGGGATGCGCTCTGCTCGTCACCCAGAGAGTGACATAACACAACGAGAAGAGAACGAATGGGTTGACTGTTCCTCCCGGTTGCCCGTCGTCGAGAGCCGGCAGTCCGGGCCTGCTGACCCTTGCTGTCGCCCGTCGATCGGAGCTCGTAGTCGGAGTCCATGCCCAGGCCTGCGGATTGTTCTTCCCAAGCCAGCGCTGCGTAGGCTAGCTGTCCAGGGCTATCACAGCCCGAGTCTCGCTGCGGAACCAGCACGGGATCGTCATAGCCCAGGTCATATGGCCAGGGCTCGCCATTTCCACCGGTCTTGCTCCAGACCTCGCTGGTGGACCACTCCAGGGTTCGTCATGGGCCAGGCCAGGCAGCCCGGCTCCGACGTTCCTGCCCAACTCCAGCCTCGCTCAGCACGCACTGTCTCGCGCCAGCTCGTGTCTTCTCCGCCAACCGCCTGTCATGTGCCCTCTGCCTCGTCTTTCACCCTCGGCTCCTCCCCCCCCTTAAGGCCCGGACTTCGGGGGACTTCATGGGCCTCAAAGAGCCGCTGGGTTTTATGGGCGACCGCTGTTGCTGTTGCCAGAGTGGCCACGTTGCAGCGTCCGAAAGCGGCGTAGGTGGTGGTGGCGAGCGAAGCCGGCAGGCAATGCCGACCTGTCCGTCGCTCGCTGTCCCACTCACCGCGATGCAGCAGGGGGCCTGCTCTTAGCTGATCCGGCCGACGCGGACGGACCTGCCCCGTGCCGCTGAGAGGTCGCAACGGGCTTAGAACTGCCCGCCTGAACCGTTCGTCAGGCCGAACAACTGTCAGCCACCCTGAGCACTTGGAAAAACGAATGGTCCCGTGTGCCCCCCCCCCCCCCCCCCGGTGGGCTTCCTTGTCTACGCCGTCTATGGCCGTCTTTCCAAGAAGCCATTCTGCCCAGAACAAAGTGTTAAAACAACACACAACGAACAAGTACTCTGCCGCAGACTGTGGCAGTGGCCATAGCCTCCGCCGCCACATTGCTTGCCGACGGGTTCGTGTGCCATGCGGCTCACTCGGCGAGTCCGCATTCCAGAGCTCCCTCCTTGGTCGCCAGGAACAGGGGATTTCTTGTGTCCCACCGCAACCTCATGTTAAACGTCTTCCCCATCGCGACGACGGTAGTATCCCTTTAAGTCAGCGATGTGAACCGGGCAAGCCTCCTAGTTTGTATCTCGCCGAGTAAGCCTAGAAGTAAGACACGACGCTCGCGTCTTTATACCTCGGGTGCCCTTCTCACCTCAGAGCAAGCGATGCGACAAAACCACTAGCTGCGTTGCTCAAAGTGTGAGTTTCCTTCAGAACAGGTAACGATGGTGTAAACCTAGTCCATCTTTTGCGCAAGCGAAGCCATCCAAAGCCTGTGGCGGGATGGCCATATACCACACCCGCGTTCCGCAACGGCTACATATACCATATGCTACTCGATGTAAGCGTCAGCGTCCCGTTCCGTCCACGTGCATACGAGCTCTAGGGACTGATCGGCCCTCGGGGGGGGGGGCGGAAGCTCAGCGAGGAAGTCCGCTTAAAGCGTTCACGCCTCAACGCAAGCTGGACAGCTGCAAGCCACCTAAATGTCTACTGCCTCATCCCCGGCCAGGTCGCGGCGAGGCATAACTTATGAAAAGTCTTGCCACCACTGCCATGACCTGCCAGAGCCGAGTCGGGGAAGTACCCGATAAACGTCTTCCGTAGCTTCCTGAGAATCACCACCCTGAAGGAGACTCATTAACCTCCGCTTCATTGATCTTTGGGATGTAGCGAAGCAATAAGCCGTCTTCGCCCAGCAGATATGAATCAAATTGTACATTAACTCGTCCGCCAGCCTTCCCGGTGTCAACGAAATTTCCGCCAGTTTACCCAATACCCGCTGGCAAAAACCATCTGATTTCTGGGCCTCGACAAACTCTTTCTTGCTGATCACTTCACCCCAAGCTACGAATCTTTGCTCCTTCGTGCCGCGCGCTAAGGCTGCTACGAGTGCCGGTTGCTTCACCTCCTCCCAACCGTCCGTGAGGGGCCTCACCCCTACATCCGGAGACATTCTCCTG
This sequence comes from Ixodes ricinus, assembly GCA_037355805.1. Lineage (NCBI taxonomy): Eukaryota > Metazoa > Arthropoda > Arachnida > Ixodida > Ixodidae > Ixodes > Ixodes ricinus. The sequence goes on along the minus strand of JAZHYW010019359.1, from coordinate 27,645 downwards.
TTCTTCCCGCGCTTCTCGTTACACTCTGGTTGCGTCACCTCCTCCTAACCACTGTTCTGAGGTACCCGAGAAAGCGCGCCCGCAACCTCGTCCTTCGAGCCCTTTAGGTACTCGATTCGAGGAGACACCTACTGAGCTCTGCTGTGATACAAGTCGCCAAAATTCCAACATACTTTGTCTCAACGGGCATCGTTAGCGTTAGTGAACAACCCGCTTAACGGATCCGTGGGGCTCCCTGGGGACGACTAGAAGCAGAGGCATACCGAACGGGCCCCACGTTGGATGCACCATTTTAAGTGGCATTCTTTTGGAGGTCCCTCTAATAATAATCGCCGCCCGATCGGTATCTGCTCCGCTCGTCACCCTGAGAGTGACATAAAACAACGAGAAGACAGCGAATGGGTTTACTGTACCTCCCGGTTGCCCGTCGTTGAGAGCCGGCAGTCCGGGCTCGCCGACCCTTGTTGTCGCCCGTCGATCAGAGCTCGCAGTCGGAGTCCGGGTCCAGGCTTGCGGATCGTCCTTCCCGCGCCAGCGCAGCGTAGGCTGGCTGTCCAGGGCTATCACAGCCCGAGTCTTGCTGCGGAACCACCCCGGGATCGTCATAGCCCAGGTCATTTGGTCAGGGCTCGCCGTTTCCACCGGTCTTGCTCCAGACATCGTTGGTGGACCACTCCGGGGTTCGCCATGGGCCAGGCCAGGCAGCCCGGCTCCGACGTTCCTGCCCAGCTCCAACCTCGCTCAGTACGCACTGTCTCGCGCCAGCTCGTGTCTTCTCCGCCGACCGCCTGTCACGTGTTCTCTGCCTTGTCTTTCACGCTCGGCTCCCACAATACTGAGCGAAAAGATGAAGAGCGCGGGTCGGTCTGGGCCGGCTGTCGGACTGGTGCCGGACCGGGCCTGCTGTGGTAAATAAATTACGTGTCTTGGGCGGGCCCGTTCCAAAGAGCCGTCGGGCCAGGCTGGGCCTGGATTTTAAAAATCAGCTCGTGCGGACCGTTAGCTTCTATACATTGGGTATATAGGCCTAGGCTGTCACGCCACCCAATGAAATCATGTGATCGCTTTCGTACCTGGTAGTCATACGTAGCAGCTGTAAACGCTCTGGTTCATGCCGTTCGCCTGACACGAAAGGAAGAAAAATGTATGGCTGGTGGTGCAGAGGTGATCATTGGGCTGCAAGTCAAGAGGGCTCCGGTTCGGGTTTTGTTGCGAGAGCTGGCAAGACGTTGAACCCACCGGTTACGCTCATTTGGTTTGACGCTGCGGAGCCAGTAGACTCTAATAAAGAAGGGCGTAGCCATTACACCCTTTCTCGCATATAACACACCCCAAAAGTTCACTTCGACGTCAGTCTGTTGTACGCCGACCTGAAGCTTTTGTACCTCACCTATATGCGCCCAATTGCAGATGATGCCTGCAGTGTGCGGGACCCTAGTCAGATGAATCATGTTGATGGCCTAGAAAAAATACAAAGTCACGCCGCTCGCTTTGTCCTGGGCCAGTATGACCGTTACGCAAGCGTCTCTAATTTGAAGCAATCACTAGGTAGGTGTTCACTAGAGCATCGACACAAAAACTCGCGTTTAGAACTCTTATACAGTATTTATCATAACACGACTGGTATTATTAGCTCAACTAAAGTGGCGCAGCGGGCGAGCTGGTTCATGACTTATAAAATTAAAAGCGTTAACAATAGACAAGGACACAAAAGGAAGGCGAACAGGACGAGCGCTTACTCTCAACTAAACATTTATTTAAAAACAGCTAAAGCAAACAGCCTCCGATAAAAAAAATACACTGAATCACCCGGTGACATAACTGATCACCACGTGTCAATAAAATCACCCTCTTTTTGATTGAGTAAAATGGACGGCTGGCTAACGCAGCCTTCAGTGCTCTCTTTCTTTGTAGCATGCGCTTCTTGCACTTCCCTCGCGTCTTTTTTACGGGCCCTTCTCAAGATCCTGGTATTTTGAAAGTTGGGCTGGCACAGACAATTTCTGCAATGAAGAGGCAGGTGTCCTCCTGTTGTTGAACTCATCTTACATTCTAAGCCCTAATTAGCTCATCTTACCTTTTGAGCCCTAATTAGCTGATGTTACCTTTAAGCCGTAATTACTTTTCTCACCGAAATTATTATGAACACAAAATACGTTAGTAGAGGACCAGGACTGAGCTGGGCCAAAATTCGTTTGTTGTCAGGACTGTCAAGAACTGGAAAGCATGGGAAAGAAAAACAATAATGTGTGCTGCAAATACAAAAACATGTTTTGTTTCATTATTCTTTGCGCCCTTCAATAATTCCTTAACAGTCGCTGGAGGAGTTTCATGAACAAAGAATAAAGGAGCTAGACTTGAAATATTGCAGCGAATGTATGTTAAACATATGTTTTTTTATCGAATTGAGCAGTTTCAATCTGGTAACTCTTTTGCGTTCTTCCAATGGCGACAAGTTAATTGGAGTAAGCATCTCATTGACGGACTCAGTCTTTAGGTATCTGGATGGGATAAATCTGGCAGCTCTCCTTTGACCCTTTTCTAATTCTTCAATCCCATTTTTAATGGGTCCCACACGATGCTCGCATATTACGAGACAGGTTGTACAACTCTTAAGTAGGCAATTAATTTTGCTTTCTCTATTCCTAATTTGAGGTTATGTCTGAGGAATCATAATTTTCTTTCTACTCTGCTTGTCAAACTGTTGATATGGGATTTGTAGTACATATCTACCGAAACGGTCACACATAGGCATTTCAAAATTCTGGCGAACGCTAGTGAACTACTGTCAAGTTCCTAATAAAAAGCAGACAAGCACACTTTTAATTTTATTTGTGATTCTTGATAATACATTTCGTTTATTGATATTTTCTATTTTTGACCATTTCCACCCTTCATTTAGTTTTTAACGTTATTTTCAAAGTGATCTGATCTTTAGGGCACACATTTCTGGAATACATTAGACAGCCCGGCTGCGAATAAGCGAGTGGTAACTTTAGAACTATTGTTATTTGCAATATCATTCATATAACTTTAAAATATTACCGGTCCCAGCACGGACCCCTGGGGAACTCCCGACGTAACTTTCAATCTGTTAGATCTAGCGCCGTTGACTTCCACAAATTGAGTACGGTTGTTGAGGTAGTACCTGATTTATTTCAATACCCGTAAATTTATACCGGCGTCTATTGGCCTTTGATATGGGAGATGCAACTATTCACTGCTGTTTGTTTGCGAAGCCGCTTACTGGCGACAACAATCGGCGGAGCCTTGCGCAATTCCGGTTTTCTTCTTTTAGACCTGTGAGTACCGGCGAAAAAATGATAATGAACGAATCCCACTCAACAGCAGAGGCACTGCGCTCCCGCTTCCCGTCGTTCCTCACACGCACACACGCAAACTGCAGTCGAGTCAACACCTTCTAGAAGAGAAGGCCGTAGCGCTCTTCTCGTGACGTCGCGAAGGAAGGCCATCGGGGGCGCGCGTCGAAGCGAAGGCAACGCGCGTGGATCGACCGTCGTAACGCGCTTTTCGTCACATACGCGTGTCTTATTAGCTGAAATAAAAGCTGCACATAGCGACCGGTCTCGATAACATTTTATTACACGGGCAAAATATTACACCGCTAAATAATCGGTATGAAATGGCACGAGGTAGGCGTATAAGAGAAAACATGGAGTCACGCAATTATTGCTGTAGCAATGCATATTTTACACAGAAATACTTCGACGAAATGGCGAGACACGCACTGATGGGACACAGCAAAACAAATCACAGTTAAAAATCAGGTAGACGTAGTCAACGCGGACACGGCTGGACAAGGGTTACTTACGATCATGTAATCGATGTTATCGCATGCAGCACTGAATTCTTGCATCATACCCCGGCCACATGGCAAAAGTAATGTAATTTCGATTGAATTACATTATGGGGTCGACAAATCAGCTTGCGACGCTCGTATAATCACTCCAGACCGCGAGCTGATTAAGTCCCATATCATTTAATGAAAATATATTAACTTTTCCGTGTGGCAGGCGTACTAAACTTACTATTTACAGTTAACTAATTTACCTCTCCCTATGGGCTCGAGCTGCCTTAGATCAAAATATAACTTATTTTGTATACAATAATACTATTACCTTAATACAGTTAAGATTCTAGTATAAACGCGGTAAAGGCAATAAAATAACATTAGTATAAATAAACATATAAGCACAAACAACGCACTTTGTATAATCACACACACTTGTTACTCACCATCCAGTGAAAACTAGAATATTACCCCGCATATTTACAAATGTCGACGCAACCGCACACGGATAACGACGAACAAGATGCCATTCTATTACGAAAAACAAAAACAAAAAACAACCCGACTGCAGCACTTTACTCGCGTCCCACATGACCAAGAAAGCACGTAAATAAGTTGTTTCTCACCTGTCGATCGTATCCATACGTCCCACTGTATCTGGCACGAAAACATTTGAACACGAACTTTAAGTCTCTCTCTGTCGAGAGAGAGCTCTATCGATAATCGACCAGTGTCATCGTTGGCTAGTTGCCCCACATGCCACGCAAACCGTAGCAGGACTTATTCCGCGAATCCACGTAAATGCCGTAGTATCAAGTGAACACAAAAAAACTACCCCAGACTGCGGTGACGACCAAGAAACGACGGAAGAAGGATCAAAGAAGCACGCACGCACGTACGCACGCACACACACACGCACGCACACACACACACACGCACGCACGCACGCACACACACACACACACACACACACGCACGCACACACGCACGCACGCACGCACACACGCACACACGCACGCACGCACACACACACACACACACGCACGCACGCACGCACGCACGCACGCACGCACGCACGCACGCACGCCCACACACACACACACACACACACACGTACGCACGTACGCACGCACGCACACGCACGCACGCACACACACACACACACACACACACACACACACACCGCACGCACACGCCCCGCGCGCACCGCACACACACACACACACACACACACACACACGCACGCACGCACACACACACACACACACACGCACGCACGCACGCACGCACACACACACACACACACACACACACACACGCACGCACACACACACACACACACACACACACACACACACACACACGAGAGCAGCGGCAGCAGTGGTGGGAAGCTTATAGGCGTTCACACTGGAAGCGGATCCGCAAACGCGAAGCGGATCCGCGCGTTCTCAACCGGAAAGCGGCTGAGATCGAGCAGTTGGATCCGCGTTTTTGCCAGCCGCTCCGGGACCGATTTCTCTCAACCGCTTTCACGAACCGCAAAGCGGCAACCAATCCGGAACGCGACGCTGACGTGACGTCAGTGACTTTCGAAACAAGATGGCACCTGTCGCTGGCGAGGCGTCCAAGGCGCTGTAGTCCTAGCGTTACAGCAGACAAATGAACGGAGAAACGCAATGTTCACGTCCGTCGCTTGAATCCGCCGAAAAAGAATTGACTCGTAATCTTAACGGGCTTCGCACCGGTGATTTAGTTCGGCATGAGTTCGTTTGTTATTCCGGGTGCCACAGCCGAAGCTGGCTGCCTTGCTAGCCTCTGCCCGTAGAACGTCAGAACCCGCCAGTGATCGACCGAAATGTCAGCTTTTGTACCCACTAAGGTAATCGCGTGAACTATTGAAAGCTTTGAAACACCGTGCATGACCACCACGAAGGCCGATAGAGACGTTGTGAGCCTGATTGTAGCCAACGCAATACCGCGGAGCAGCAGGGTACCTGCGCTAGCTCGACCCGTAACCAGTACTACTAACAAAAGAAATAAAGGGAATATACTCAAGAAATAGAGCGTACGTACCAGACGATGCGGTGGTTATTCATACGGCGTTTATTTGAGCTTAATGTCAAACAAACAGTAGACTCGATCGATGTCCGAGTGACGAGAGGAGTGTCCGACACCAACGAAGCCACGACCGGCTAGCACCGAACACATTCTCCGCACCGCAGTCACCCCAACGTTCACAACTTCGAAAATGATAGAGCGAACAACGCGGGAGGACACTGGCTCTCTATCCCGAAAAACGAGCTATTCTTGCGGGGAGGGTTCACCTCGAAGGAAGGTCGGGGGCATCCTGTTCTGAGTCAGCAAGGCGCGCCTGGCCTAGGCTTTGCTTGCGGGCGAAGTCGAGGAAAGCACAGGCGAGTTTTGCCGTTCCATGTCCCCTTTTTTTGCTGCCTGAACTCGTGATGCGTGCGTACATCCCGAAAAAAAATCTTCCTGGTGCCAAAATAGCAAAATGTTGGCTTTGGATCGCGGATTAAAGTGGATTTTGGATTGTAAACAGGGTTGCCAAACGCAACTCCCAAAATATCCGCGTTATCGCCAAGAAACCTCCAACCGCCTCCCGCCAACCGCCAACCGCCTCTGGGTGTGTCTGAACGGGGTCGCTCGCGAACCGCATCCGCAACCACTTCGCGAACGCGGATCCGCTTCCAGTGTGAATGCGCCATTAACCAGCTTAACGTCGTCGACCCATCTCTTTGCTGTGTGCGCTCCCTGCGGCGATGACTTCATTTTTTCGGTTCCCTTCCTTTCTGAAAGTCTCAGCGTTCCTTTTTATGGTACGTTTACCTTGCGGATCCGCTAGCGGAAACCGCCCAGCTTTTGCCGCTGGGGCGAAACGCTGAGCGGAAAACGCGGCGGCGAGCCGGATAGGTCCGGGACCTATTTCTGCCGCCGAACGAGGCGTTTCGCTGACCGGAAGTGACATTCTTGCGCAGCGCGACGCTGCCACGTCATGAGCACGCGTAGTTCCGGGAGCAGCAACGCTCGGGAGCAGCTCGGGAGAGAGAGCCGAGGCGGGAACTCTCGCGCCTTCTCGTCATATTTGACGAGATGTTACGGGAACCGCTGCCGCAGCTGGCGCCGCCGCCGCCGCTCGAAGGAAATAGATGTAAACGCAACCCGCTCGTCGCCGCCGACGCCAGGAGCGGATCCGCTCCCGCGGCAGCGGATTTCTGCTCAGGTGTAAACGTACCATAAGACAGCCAGCAGCTCACACACAGCGTAAATTTCCCAGAATCGGAGCCCGTACGAGGGAAGAAAACGTCGCAGCGGACCGGTTCATTCGAAAAGTCTGGGGAGCTGCGGGACTGCACGTAGATCCCGCGGTTACGGGGATAATCATAAATATAAAATTGGTACTTTTAACATTGGTAGCGCATTGTATATTACGTTTATATTATATATACTAATAAATTGTACAAGACTGCGCTTTTAAGACATATATTAATGTCGGATAAACGCTCACGAACACCACCGCGAGACTCGACAAGAAACTTTTTTTTTTCCATGTCGATGCCAGAAATTTTCTCACGTAGTTGCACCATGGGCTTCCTTCTCCGACATTTTGACGTATACCGCTCGGAGCGCTGCGGCCTTCTCTTCTAGGAGGTGTTGGTCGAGCTCTCTTCGCTCCTCCTCCCCCTCACTCCTTCTCCATGTAGGCCGCTATTGTTCCGAAAAAAAAACCCCACGGGATTACGGGAGAGCGCTCTCTGCTCTCCCCATCATTCCTGTTTCGTCCACGTACTCATCGCGACACTGTTAGCGCGCACACGACATCGGCGCACATTCGCATTATACTTCTAAATAGTAGTAGCAAGCACGAAATTTTATCGGTCACATTATAGAACTAAATGAGCTCTTTCCGTAGCACTAATAACTTGGGTGACATCTCTTGGTTTCAAAGAGAAAAATTGGAAAAACCGGCGATCGCTTGTTCGCGCTAACAGTGTCGCGCTCTGCACCCTACGGCGACCCCCCCCCCCCCCTCTGGGGCAGCCGCAGTTGCGAAATACCCATGTGGTCGCGCTGTGGCGACACGATCCCTGGCCTCCCCACTGCCGGAGCCAAGCTTCCTTTCTGAGAGCCGATTTTGAACATTCTACAGCACACTGGCTGAAGGCCAATCTCTTTCAACGTGCCTTTCCGCATCACGGGATCTACCGCTGTCAATCGCAGCACACTCTGTGCAGCCGTTAGCAATTTTTTAATCTTTGTTTGGAATTCTTTTGTCTCCTGCCCTCATGAACCTGTGACAATAGTTGGTTTCATCGAGAAACAATTTGCCCCTTTGCCGTGGGAGGGGGGGGGGAGGCAAAGGCAGTGGTAATAAAGAATGCGCTGCCCTAGAGTGAAGAAACTGTGCACATATGTGGAGTCTGAATGGCGCAAAGGGGACCAGTGTTGTGAAAGGAAAGCGCGTGAGCGCTGCGTGGATGTCTTATATGTGGGTGTCATCTTCTGCGGTTGCGATGTAAATACGGCTTTCTTTTGTGCCTGTAGCTGTTCAAGAAGCAGCAGAGAGCGCGCTCGTTTCGCGGAGCGCGCTCATTTCAAGGAGCAGAGCGCCACTGTATGTCTTAACACGTGGTGTTCTATACTCGCACCGCGAGGAACACACTCGAATGATGAGGTTATGGCTGCTGTCCAATGAGTGAGTACGAGAGCGCTGCGTCGGTGTTCGGCTGGCAGTCGGCCTGTCGACTTCTGATGCCTGGTACCTTACCGGACATTGTTAGGTGCCAGCCATTTAACAAAATCTGCGTTGAACGAATCTGGTCAGATTGCTGTTTGCTGCTGAAGAACGAATACACGAACTACCGAGAGTTTACTGGGGTATGTCATACTGTGGCACCCTCGTGCTATCAACTCCATCCGAGCAGGGTGAATGACGGGCGGTTCGTCCAGTTCCTTTGGTTCGCAGCTCGGTGTTAACCCATCAAAAGTCGTGTACACTGAATTATAATGTTATGAACCTCAATCCATCACGGGGCAAAGATAGCACATGAGTTACTGCGTCAACGTTGCGCTCATGACTCGCACTCAATTGGGACTTCACTAATTGGGCACGCGTCCCAGCCCAATGCTCACACAGTTTTCGGCTGCGTCAGTCGAATGCTATGTGAGAAATACACGTGCAATTTATGTTTGTTGTCACCGCAGCTGGAGGGGAGTGTGGGCCATGGCTGTTCAATCTCCGACCCCCAAAGATAGTGCTTCTATTTTATAATTCGTTCTATGTTATTCGAGAAAGAACACTGCAATGGCATAAACAAACATTCTTAACAAAATTACATTACATGATTTATTCTATTATCGCTCCGTAGCACACATCACTCGAACAACGTCTGTGTACCTACTTTGCAACAGACCTCTCGAAAGGTTATTATCAGCACGTCATGGAAGGAGCTCGGCGAATAAATTGGCCGTAAATATTTTCAGCCAAAAAAGAACAAAAGCCCGCGATATTGAAAGAGGATGGCCTTTCAAATGCACACGTCATACTCAGTGTCACTGCGTAGACTGAATTTTTAGGTCAAACGACGTGCTCCGTAGACCAGAGCGGTTCACTCAGCCAGTGTTCTAAAGCACGGGTCTTCGAACACCGGCCCACGGAGGCGTTCCGGCTGGCCCGCGGATGGCCGTGGCTCTTTCCAGTGATACCCGGCCTACGGCCAGCTGCTACCAATCCCAAAATATAAGCGGTCGTAATAAAATCGGCGCCAGGACACGCACCAAAGCGCAAACATGACATCGGAAGGAATGAGACGAAACGGAAGTGTTGTGCGAATATTCGGCTTTTCGAATAGTAGTATCAAATAATACGCTGCTTGATAGTCGCTTCGAGATGAAATCTGATATTCGTATTTTCATGGCGTTCACCGCGTCGGGTTAATGTGAGGGTTAGCCCCGTTCAGCGCGCTTCTTACCGAGCACTATACTTGGTTCCACCTTAAGTCCAGACGGCACCGACGCTACAAGCTGATGGTAACAATCAGACAGCTTCAAAAGCGAGCTTTCATAGTTTTCGTCATGTTTCTCTACGTGTTCTATCATCCCTGAACCAATCATAAACATAAACGATCAGGTGACTTGCACTTTTGTCATTGCTTGATTGGTTACATTAGCTAGTAGCGTCTGCTGATCCAGGACTTCTTCTGAAGCGAAGCATAGTAAATTGCGGAGAAGCCAAACCCGAGGAGCTCGCTTCCACATCGTTGCTTCTCCTCAGTGCACAGGTGTTCAGTAAGAAGCGCGCTCAATGGGGCCAACCCGACGCGATCAGTACATCTAAAAGAACCAATACTGCAGTCATGTTCTTAAAAAGCCTACTTCCAAACCTGGACAGTGCACACACCCGCGTGGCATTTGTGACAATAAGCAGAAACTTTAGGAATGTTAAGATCTTCACTACAAAAAAATTTTCAAAATTAAAATAGGGTTATTATGCAAGAGTACATGTTGGAGGCAGAGATGTCCTGACTAACCTACGTTCATCATTCATGGTTGTCCTTTTTATTTTCTGAAATTCTAGGTTTAATAAATCATTTGAATATACCAAGAAGATTTATAAATGCCTTCGATTAGCTATAGCTGCTGGGCTCTCTATAGACCGGCATGCTGTTCAAATAACCCCGAATTGGCCCACACCCAGGTGTCGGCACTGCGCGTGCGCAGAAACCGAATTCGCGTGAGGTGAAGGCTCTGCGCAGGCGCCGTGGCGACAACAGCACCACCGCAGAGGTGTGACGTTGGAGCCGGGTGTTGGTCTATAGGCTGTCTAGGTTTAAATGTATGTCAAATGCATTGTTTACTTGCGATTCCCACGTAGTCAATGGCGACCTGAGGTCACAATTCATAAATATAGCTGGATCAAAATTAACTCAGCTGGGACACGGGGGCGGATTTATTAATCGGGGGTCAGTTGATAGATAACGTTGCGGCCGAAACGATTGCCTCTATCTATTTTCTTGACCCAATATTTGCTATGTCACCAAAATAAACTTTTTACTCGGGTGTACAATTTTATTTTATCAAAAATACGTTCACCTTTTGGCTTAACAGAAATCGGTGCCCCGCCCCGCTTCCTAAAGTCCGCCTTTGGTCCGCCCATGCATGGACATGAATAAATGGAAGCTTGGAAACACCCTTTACGATTGCAGATGGTTTTTCGTTAGGCATAGTGCACTAGTAAAAAGCTTGGAGAAACTATTCGATTCTAAAATATTCGCCGTGAAACCACCACATGCATCGAATTCGCTTCGAACTCAATATACACTATTTGTACATGCCTAACAAACTGCATCGAAACGCCGGTTATCTCCCCATAATATTTGTTGTATATTGTCACCACCCTAATTCCTATTCGTATTTCCCTCTATAATGTTTCGTGACTATGGAAAGTTTCCCTTTGCGTTCTCGTGTATATCGTGAATTGTGATCTGATCTTATCTATCATTTTTATCAGTATTCCGACCTGTCTGAATACTTCCAAAGTTCCAATGCTGTTCGATTTGTACCTGGTGAGTTCTCGAGTACAATATTGCATTTAAAAATAAAAGTATATGAATTTTTGCAACTCACATTTCTTTTCCTTTAATTTTTGCTCTAGTATTTTTGTATTTAAATGCTATTCAGGATTATTCATAAGCTATTTCCTTGTCTATATTGTCTTATCCAATTTCCGGCCCTCAATACTGCAACACATTAATGATCCGGCCATCTAGCCCAAGCGGCTCGAGATACCTGTTCGAAAGAATGCTAAACGTACAGTTGCAATGGTAAAACAGCGGACACTGGGGGTGCTTTCAATTTCATGCCATAATTCACAAGATGCTAAATTTGGAAAACTTTCCATTTGCACGAGCTAAAGGACCATTTCAGTTGTAAAACAAACTTGCTGCAAAAAGCTTTTAGCAGTGAACGAGTTGACGCCAACGTTTTTGTATGCTTGGAGAATCTCCCCTCACTTACCTCCAGAAGAACTTTGTTGTATGTAAAATCTGTTATTTTTCAGCGGTTCGGCACATTCATTATGACGAATTTTCTAAGTAGCTCTTACAAGGCATTCTAAAACAAAACAACCGTTAAAGAGAGTCTGACGAGAGAGTGCCGAGAAATGCTTCCAGATTCATTGTGGAGTATCGAGGAGAAAAGCCCATTCCGGTGCTGCCCCCTGGGAGGGATTAGTGCCCTCGATGCGCCTGCCGTTAGAGGAGACTTACGTGAGTACCTTGTGTCCATGCTAAAGGCGGCAAGTGAGAGCGCTATCTTGGAAGGTGCCGTGTAAAGCTATACTTAAGGCGGTTATTTCTCTGTTCGTCGCTTTGTACAAACGACCATCGTTTTTAAGGACTGCGCTGGGTGCGAGGCCGTTTACTGTAGCCACATAAGATGTCCGGCTCAGTGTAGTGTTATTCGTGAAAGCTTGAACATATTTTGCAATGTTCGTAATAGTTGTTATACATTTTAGTTTCATTATTTCATGTCAACGTCGAGCATACCTAAGGTGTAAAAATGCTAGTCCTCCAAAGACCACTACAAACAGTAATTTTTTGGAGATTGAAGACATGAATTTTAAAATAGGATAAAAAACAGTAATCCCGAATTTCCTTTTTTCTTCAGAAATGTTTTTTCCTAATTATAATGATGAGCTTCCTATTTCTTTCGCGTATATTCAAGCCTATTTTAGGGATAATAAAGGACGTTGACGCCAGAGCAATGTGACCCCTTCCGTCTGCAAAATGGAGTTCGTCATAAGAGCTCCAAAAGCAAAGGAACTGCTCTTACTGAAGGAAAAAGTGGAAGCGTGCATCAACAGCGCGGCTGCTGCAACGGGGTGCGAGGTTGAAATCGCCATAAAGGAGTCTTTTGTGGATGACGTCATCACAAATATTGCTATGGCGAACGTTTACAAAAAATATGCTCGCAGATGTATGGTGAGTAGTTTTCTGAGTCCTAAAAAGTAACAAAATTAACAGTGACAAAAACGTACCGGACATGAAGTGTAAATAAGAAGAAGATAGCGAAAAGAACTTGACAAATAATCTTTAAAACATGTACAGAACGCGAGCATTATAACATTTTGATTCTAAAATGAAAGCTGTGTGGTCCTCATAGGGCTTTTCATTATATCGCACGATAGATGTGCGTCTTGAAATGAAATTTTTCCTAGAATCATAAAAACGCAACGTAAATCGTGATTATCAAGTATGTCTTCACAACCTCGTAAACACCTGGTAACATCAGTTAATTGCATATCACCTACTGCTTAGGAGTTTCTTTCGTGATTGAACACTTAATCACGCATGACACGTAGAAGTTACGTTTGTTTTTAGTTTACGTTCATGCGATTCAGAAAATGACAAGTTTTGTGCTAATTGCTTTTAAAAGTGCAATTCGATTGGTGCACTCGAGTCTACAGATTTTACCGTAACAAATGCCTTGTGCGTTACAAAAGAAGAGTACCGTTTTTATTATTTCACAGGACAAATGCTTTTAATAAAAATATTCACACCTGTGTTTTATGGTTTTTGGTGCGCCACTCCGAACAGTCAACGAGGTCTTGATGGTGAAACATTTTACTGGAATTTGACTGCTGATTGAACAATCTTTGGTGTCAGAAGCACTTGATCATTCCTCAGTCCTGTTCGAGTGTCTACTTGTGCGCCTTCAACGCACTCACAATTTTAGAAAAAAGTGGGGGCTCAAGTCCACGCTGTGACGGTGGTTGGACGGCGAAGCTGTGGTATTACCTGCATTGATTGCCCCAAATGATTGACGAATGAAACGTAAAGGCACTGTACTAAAACTTTTCATATATGAAAGGTTGTGGTAAAATATCCTTTTACCGGGAAACGTATCGGGTGAGCGCTACATGCTTTGCGTTGTTATCAGGAGCGCCCTATCATCAATTATGTTGTTCGAATACTTGTTTTGTGCTTGTTATTTATTTAAAGTAATGCTGTGCTGTATGTTGTATGCGTGATATACTTTTGCTTCAATCACCGAAGATTCTTTTTTTGCGAAGACGACGACACGAAAAAATTTCAGAAATACGACTCAGAATCATATACAGCTTCGCTGTAAAAGAAAAGCAAACCAGTGTGGTCTTCTTGCCTGCATTTAGGATTTAGCAATATACATAACTCGACTAGCGTTTTCCAGCGAAGGTGTATACGACTCAGGTCGGATTTCTTGAATTTCTTCGTGGCGTCGTCCTCATGAAGAATAAAAACAACTTTCAGCGGTTGAAGCAAAATGTGCATATCACAGATGCGACATACAGCACAGCATTTGTTTCAATAAAGAGCAAGAACAAAACAAGCATCCGAACAACGTCTTTGATGATAAGGCGCTCCTAATAACCATGCGAAGCGCGTTGCGCTCACCACATGCGTTTCTCGGTAAATATTACTGTTGCGTAAGCTGCCGCGGTGATGGCGGCCTGCGACGTGGGGACTGACGTCACTAGCTTTCCACGTAGAAAGGACTTTTGATACTGTGCATTTACTTTCTCTTTGTCAGTCGAGCTTTGTCCAACCACCTTCACAACGTGGATTAGAGCCCGAACTTATTTCTTCCTGTATACATGCAGAAACAATCTTTCGAAATAACCTAGTTTGAACAAGTTCCCTTTACAACAAGGTCTAGCGTGAGGGCACTTACTATATGTGTATGAAACATCGTAGTCCGTCATGGGAAACAGCGCGAAAAACAGAAGAGGACGAAGAATAAACACACGGGACGAGCGCTGATTATCAACTGAAATATGTTTAATAGGAAAACACACGAAAACGACCATTCATCTTCTGCAGTACCTATCCCCGTCGGCGTATTGCGAGACACTTCATAGCAGTGTGATGGCACGTGTTAAACGCGATAAAAAAGTGACATGATGCTATCCCAAATCCAAAAACGCCACCTCACTGTCTAGCGTACAAAGACGGTTGGCTGACACAAGAGGTTCCTGCTTTTATCTTGGGATGCCTCTATCCTTCTCGACACTTGGTCCCTGTGCTTGAACAAAACTTCGGTGTCACTCAATCTTGGCTCACACTTACAGATCGCGACAATGCATCGCAAGATGAGAGTATGCGACAACCCTTCAACAAACTCTGGTGCTCTCTTAAACGGATGTTCAAACAGCGCCCGTTTGGCCAATATACACCCGCCCACATAAGAAAGGTATCCTATACACTGCTCCAACGGTGCATGATACGAACTGCGTGCCATATTTTAGAGTGCAACCATGACTACTCGGTTTTCCGCTTACTAACACGCCTTTCTGTAATTGGGGCAAATCTGGCCTCAGCTTATTTTTGGCCGAAAAAGCGACACTCACAACGTATCTTGCTGCGATCGCGTCAATGTGGGAAACGCGGTGAACGTAGAATGAGGCCACCTTCTTTGTTATTCCTTCCCGCTCAGCGTCGTTTGTTGCTGCATTGGCCCTGAAACTCTTCTTTACTTTTCGCAGGCTGCGGTAATCATCGGATCTGGAAAACCTGCTTCTCGGAGCCTAGGCATTTAGTCTTAAACGCTCTCCTACGTTTTGTGCTCGCACGATTTTGATAGCGCTATGAAGTGTCTCGAATGTCACCGGAATGCGCTATCAAAATCGATCGAGCACGAAATGAAGGAGAGTGTTTTAGACCAATTAGCTAGGCTCCGAGAAGCAGGTTTTCAGATCCGGTGATTAACGCAACCTGCGAAAAATTAGAGTTTCAGGGCCAATGCAGCGGCGAACTGCGCTGAGCGAGAAGGAAATAACAAAAAGAAGGTGGCTTCCATTCTTTACGTTCACCGCGTTTCACACGAGTTAAAGGGATCGCAGCAAGATATCGTTGTGAGTGTCGCTTTTTTGGCCAAAAATAAGCTGAGCCAGATTTGCCCCACCATAAAAAGGCGTGTTAGTAAGCGGAAAAACCGAGTAGTCAAGGTTGCACTGTAAAATATGGCACGCAGATCGTATCATGCACCGTTGGAGCAGTGTGTAGATGGATCTTTCTCATGTGGGCGGGTGTATATTTGGCTAGGCGGAGCGCTGTTTGAACATCCGTTTAAGAGAGCACCAGAGTTCGTTGAGGGGCGTGCACACTCTCATCTTGCGATGCATTGTCGCGATCGTAGCGTGAGCCAAGATTGAGTGACACCGAAGTTTTGTTCAAGCACAGAGACCAAGTGTCTAGAAGGATAGAGGCATACCAAATAAAAAGGGCGGGAACCTCTTATGTCAGCCAACCGTCTTTGGCACTGCTAGACAGTGAGGTGGCGTTTTTGGATTTGGGATAGCATCATGATCACTTTTTTATCGCGTTTAACACGTGCCATCACGTGCTATGAAGTGTCTCGTGTTACGCAGACGGGGGATGTACTGCAAAAGATGGATGGTCGTTTTCTATGTTTTCCTATTAAACATATTTCAGTTAATAGTCAGCGCTCGTCCCGTGTGTTCATTCTTCGTCCTCGTCTGGCGCGCTGACTCCCATGATGAATTCCCACCAACTCGCTCAACTATCCATTCTTCTAAACATCGTATGCACTGAAAGCTGCGTTATGATGGGAAGACATGGTGGAGATGTGCAGCGTCAACAAATATACGTCTTATTCTAGCTGGTTTGGTGAATGGTAAAGCTTCCTTTCGTTCATCTCACTTAAGAGAGGTACTCCGGTGTTTTCTTCATAGTCCCGGATTATCCCTCAAAATTTGCTAAACACACTAAGAAACATCGCTGAAATAGTAACCCAAATATTGGGCCAAGATATTTTTTTCGCGAATATAATGAATCTACAAGTTCAAATTCAAATCCAAATTCTTTATTTTTCTTCAAAATCTGGAAGAACGGGGAGAGAAGTTTTGCCCGTGTAATTTGTATACGGTTTTGTTGCAGAAGCCTGAGCCATGTACCTACCTTTGGGTGTGTTATGGGGGCGTGCGATGGGTATGGGAACATGTGCAAACTCGGTGAAGGTCATGCGAGAGTGTGTGGTATACACCAACTCATGTTTACAAACAAACCGGAGCGCCCCTAGCGGACGCCACCGGCGCCGCGCATGCGCGATGGAGTGTGGGCAAGAAGCTCACCGTCGCCCATAAACAAACCATTGAAATGCGATGTTGTCGGCGTCGGTGTGAGTCCCCCTGCCCTTTTTCGCGTTCGAACTGTTGATTGATTCTACGTCTTGCTGGCAATGTCTGATTACTTGAGCGGCCTCAGCGAAATTACCGAGGCTCGTTACACCGCAAAACTTCGCGGGAATAATGTGACATGCGGCGATTCATTCCGCGTGGACGCCGCAGAATGTACGCTAAAGCCTGATTCGCATGATGAGATTTCGCTCGCAATTTTCAGTCGCGACGTCGCTCGGGCTGCAAAAGCGTAAACCGTAGCTGAGATGGTCGACGTCGATACTGAAAATCGCAAGCAGGAATCGGACCAAGTGAATCAGGCATAACAAGTCGGTGATGGCCACTGGTAACAATGATCAACATCTCCTTGTATCTACTGTTTACATCGAGCCTGCTTACCAACCTTCAAACTTAAGTCTTTTGAGGCCTGCACTTACTTCTTATCGCAAGTACCGGGCCGACACTTGGTCTACGGGCCGATGTCGTCTTGAAAGAGCAGACGACAGCAGAAGCGTTTGAAAGAGCAGACGGCAGTTCGAACGATCAGACGGCCGTTCGAACTTGAAGACGCACTGAACGTAGTCCGCAGGTGGTCCGTACAACTTGACGGTTTTCCGGCGTTCATGTTGGAACAAAACAAATAAATCTGATGACCACAAGTATCCGTGAATTCAACCCAAAGTGCTTCCCGCCCAAACAATCGTGGTCTGACGGCGTCTGGTTTTCCCTTTTCACGGCACATATCTACGTTCTCGGACGAACCGAGCACATGAAAACTGATCTTCAAACCTTTCTCGACTCTTTTGGTACAGCCCCAGTCGCGGCGTTTTGACGAGAAGGCAGGTTTTTGTCAGGTTCCTTTCAAAACAACGCAGGAATACACGTCTCACATGGGGACTTCCGCCCACAGCCCCAGACCGGAAGTGCGCCCGACGCGCCACCACCGCGCCATGACATAACAGAGATGAGTTCGTGTATACGGAAGTGTACTATTGGCTGTGTTATGGAGGCATGGCGCTGGTTGTGTGCACGTTCTCAGAACTCGATAGCGGTCTTATGAGAAGTCACATATAAAACACGATTTGTAATAACATATATCCAGGTGCTTTTGAGACGTTCTTGTTTGTCCCTTGTCCCCTTTGTCATGTGTCGTCTCCGGTGAGATCATGTGGAGGAGATTTGTGCAGTTATTATGACGTCGCACAAGCTTCTTGATGTCCTTACCTAAAGAAGGCTGCCGCCTGGGTGCATGGCGTTTCGGGGAAAACGAAAAGACACCCTTGATGATTGCTGTTAGAGGTGAACGACTGTGGATGCTGACATACATTTTGAGCTTGTGATGGAATGACTAAGATAACAGGCAGAACCATTCTTGATGTAGAACACCGAAAAGCGTTCTGCCACGTTATAATAACATCATAAATATCTGCGGTTATAATGCAGAGAAGTAGCTAGTGCTATTGCCTATATTCGGGGAATACTAAGCAAAATTTATTCGCTCTTGTTTCTTTTTTATTTAGTTTATCGAGAGTAAAAAAGAACAGCCATTGAACATTTGCTTTTACAGGAATGCGATTTCCTGACCTCAGCAAGTACCCTCTGCTGGGAGCTTCCACAGACGCAGGGAGCGTTTCCTGTACGTGGTGCCGCTAATCCACCCGACCTTCAGACTGGACACCAGAGCTGTCAATCATACTCCCGAGTTCACAAGGTTGCTGGGACTCCGGACTCCCTCGATCGCACACTAACTGCAGCCAAGGCACTTGCGCTGACTGCCTTGGAAGTGATGAGAGATCCGGCGCTGCTCAAAACGCATCAAAGAAGAGTTTGAGGCAACACGGCATATCCGAGCGATGAAGGGACCTGTATTAAACTTGCTTCCAGGTTTAAATATAATATGCATTCTGCTACTAGTTTTTTCTTCTTATTGTCGGTTCTCCTGTGTGCCCATATAGCATCACCGTTATTTATTTATTTATTTTGTTCTTCGTGCCTCAAAATGACCGAATACTTTGTATGAGACATGCACACAAACAGTTACATATTAATAACAACATGCCTACACCCACGCATACAATCATATAGAAAAAGGTTTAAAAGTGATATAGGTAGGCGCTTATGTACAATAGCGACTCAACTTCACGCTTAAAATGTTCGTTATCAACAAGAAGATCCACAGTGTTGGTGGGCATGTCACTAAAAGTATTGCAGGGGGAATTGACATAGCTTCTCCTGATGAAAATAATAAAATGGACAGAAATGCCTACTAACACGGATAGGTGCGTGGAAATTCACGGAGCATAATATAGCACAATTGAGTTGGCCACGAATCATTTTATTAAAATATAATAGCCTCATAACGACTTTTCTGCTTGATAAAGTTTGTAAGTTGAGGCTCTTTAAGAATGCGAGCCTACTCATAAAAAGACTCTATAGAAATATTAGATCATAAATCATTCGAACGAATCTCTTCTGAAGATGCACGATTAGTTCTGATTCGGATAATGTATGATAGTTACAAACAACACTGGCGAACTCAATCCTGGAACGAATGAGGCTAAAAGAAGACGTATAGTGCGCAAGGGATTTGTAAACTCCTTCGTCAAACAATAAATCATGCCGAACAATTTGGAAAGCAGAGCTAACAATCTGGAATACATGAAAAACAAAAAGATGGCTATCCAAATAAACACCAAGGCCACGAACTGCGGTGACTCGTAAAACAGGAGTTGTACCGAAAGGCAGTTGTTAGAAATCCTCTGCCGTGCTTTTTGCCTTGATAATACCTTGGTTTCATTAGGATTGATAGTTACATGATTGGATAAACAGCACTCATGCACATGTGACAGATCGTCCTGTATATATGCAAAGTCCGCGAGTGATCTGACATGCAAAGACGGCATCAATCATCAGCGAATACAGAACTTTGAATTTTCTATGAACATTTCAATATAATACAAAAATTAGACGTTTACAAATCTCTCTAATGCGAAATTAGGGCGCAGCTCTCGTGGTATTTAGATTTTGCGATATACCGTGCTACAACAATTTGCGAATGAAATATACACACATATGTACAAATATGGATCACTTTCCTCACATACTGGATCAGCACCCACCCCCTCCTCCGAGTCCTCTTCCCCGTTCCTACCCTCCTCCCCCTTATCCTTTCCCTCCTCCTCTTCCGTACCCTCCCACCATCCGTACCCCTCACCTCCTCCTCATCTGTACCCTCCCCTCCTCCGCCCCCATAAACTCCCCTCCTACTCTATACCCTCCACTCCTCCAACAGCTTCCCCGCTAAATTTCACTGGAAAATTGACGCCACGTGACCTCAATGCTGATCGAATTTCTACGCTAAATTTAGCGGGGAAAATAACGCCACATGACTTCGTGTCACTTCGCCTATAGGCGAATTCACTTTCTCCGCTAGATTTAGCGGGAAAATTGAAGTCGCCTTACCTCAACACCAATTCAATTTCCCGCTAAATATAGCGGAGAATCTGAATTGGTTTGACATCCCATAATTCCACGCCGCGCATTCCAGTGTCCCCGCTAAATTTAGCTGAGTAGAACTGACGTCACATGTCATAAACATCAACTCAGTTTGCCCTCTCAATTTAGCGGGGAAATTAATTGGTGTTCAGGTAATGTGACTTCAGTTTCCCGCTAAATTGAGCAGGAAACCAACATTATGCTATAACTCCCCGCTAAATTTAGCGGGGAAACTGAATTGGTGTTGAGGTTACGTGACGACAATTTTCCTGCTAAATCTAGCGGGGAATACAGAATTTGTGTATAGGCGACGTGACACGAGGTCATGTGGCGCCACTTTCGCCGCTAAATTTAGCGGGGAAACTGTGACGTCTCATAATGCAGCGCGTGGGTTACGCCGATGGCGACGGTGACGCCGACGCCGCTCAACGCCGAACCGAGCGCCTCAGAGCTGCGCTATAAAAAAAAAACGAAAATGGTCACAACTTAGATTTCTGGGGGACACCGGACGAGGGAACAAAGGGTTCTGAGTAGCTGTTTGAAATTCGCACACTGCTTCTGCGATTTTTAAAGACCGACGAACAGTTTAGGCTTTCCCCTTTACACCGCTTTCTCCTCTCCCCTTCTACCTTGTCCACCGTTGTCTGTTTCCTCCTCCTCAGGGTGAGGAGAATCTTCTGCCTTGCAGAACCTCGCGTCTGGTCGTCGGCCTTTATAGAAGACTGAAACAAACCAATATGCATAGAGGAAACACCATAAAATACATTTTGTGTAAAAGCAGCTTACGGTTTATACTGTCGAAAGCCTTTGACATGACGATATAAGTTGTGTCGACTTGACCATGGGTGCGAACAGAATAGCAAAGAGTAATGAATTAGAGAAAAACTGTTAGTTTCAGAGAACGACCTTTCAGGAAGCCATGCTGAAGAGTACTTTCCTTCTGTCGGAAGTTGTGAAGCAGACGGGTATGAATAAGAATTTCAAAAACCTTAAAAAAGAACGTAGCATAAAAACTGCTCTATAGTTTTCGACTGCACAAGCACCAGCTTTTGTGCACAGGCACTACGACCGACGTTTTCCAAGAAGACACAAAGGCGCCCAGCCGCAAAGAAATATTAAAAATGTGTTCAAGAACCGATGGAAATGTTATCAAACGCAGTTGACTTGGATCTCCGAATCTTGCATCGTACTGCCTTTTAAATCGCACAGCTAACCTGTTTATGCGAACTTCTATAGCAGAAAGATGTCATGGCACATGCCTGCAGTAATATCGTGGAAGTTTTCCAGTCGCCGTAGTATAGAGCAAAAACTAAATTTCGATGACTGGGGAGCTAAAGCGTTTATGATGACTTTGAAAACATTTTAAGGACTTGAAAGCATCAAAGTTTTAAATGCTATTGCGTTTAAAAATCCGGCGCAATTTGGGTTTTCGCTTAACGTGTGTCATGACAAAGACAGACGGTGCTCGCGGATTTCGCTATCATTCTGACCACATTGTCATTCCTGCGCCGGCTCCTGAGCATGAATCTGAGGAATTTCGGGTCATTTTCGCTTCCGCTCTCGATTCCGCTTCCATGCCTCACCCCTGCTCCGTCTGCGGTGAGCCTCCAAAGCGCGCCGTATTTGATAGTCACGTTATTTCGGGCCGGCTACCAACTTCCCGAGGTCTAGCCTTACGGCGTGCAGTTTTGTCTGCTCGGATAAACGTGCGCGCGTGTGCCGATACAACGGGGTGTCAACTCAATACCAACTAGAAAACAAGTACTGCGCGTGACGTCATTGTTAGTGGATCCCCGTCCCACCCTAATCAGTAAACTCTCGGAAGCTTGACGTGAGACGACGCAAAGCGGCAGACGCGTCCGTCTCGGCATCGCCGCGTTCTTGCGTAGCACTTTTGTGAGACACCGCGAGACGCGCTAGCGTCGACGCCGACGGCGGCTACGAGGCGCTGCGTGGGTCCACTGGTAATATCGTTTGGCTGGAGGTCTTGTCTTCTAAGTGGTGTTGTCGGGTTGTCGCTCGAACGCCCGGCCTCCAGTAAGCGATCATCGGCTTTCGCTGTGCTTGGGCTGCGCGTGCACTCTCGAGGCTCCCAAGACGCCGGAAGTTTCTTGATGCTACACAGAAATAAATTTTCTGCCCTACACCCCTCCCTCCGAACGCGAAGCCTGGGAAGTTTAGCTGCGGAGCTGCTCCCTCAATGACGAGCTCACCCTGATCCGGCGGGCGAGTTGCAGCAGAAAGCACTGGAGACCTAGACTGAGGACGCCACCCTAACTTTCGCGCCTTCCGGAAGTAGCTCAATAATGTTTGTACCACCACCACATACCACGTGTAATTCACTAAAAATAAGTTCCTTTCCGAACTTAGTTGTTAGAGCGGTTGACTCTAGCGGAAACGATCGCTGTCTTCGAAATGGCGCTTTTCTAAATCGGGCTCGGCAGAGTAGCGGTTGCGGGCGGGCCTAGAAGTCTCCTGTGCGGTGGCTGGGAGCTATCATGTGATTGATAACGGCGTCACCGCGTTTTTGGCGATGTTAAATTCGGTATTCGAACCGAATTTAACCCGTTCATTGGAAACTCTAAACCGGTAACTGCTATTTTAGAACTGGAACTCTCATAAATCGACACGAAATGAATTGTATATAAACAACAAAAACCATCACCGTAATGAAACCGGATTTTTTGTTTTGATTTCCTGCGTTTGCTTCAAGCTGCAAGGGTTTTCTCAGGTGCTAAGAACACGTCCTGGAATGTGTTGCCTAGATGACGCCCAAAAGTTTCTAAACTCTGTATAGGCTACCTGTTAGGCCTCAGGGGACTCTCAGGGAGGCATTCCAAGAACTTGTACATGGCGCCGTGCCTTTGGAAGCCGTCACAGTCACCCATGATTAAAGCTTAGAGCCGCAATTCCCCTTTAACGGTTCGCCCGTTGGCCCTCTAAGTCTACAACGTCTCTGAGCAATATTTAGTTTTCTTAAGGCCGGTCAGCCCCGCGGTTGGCGCGTGTGCCCGAGTCGGGGAAGGGCGAAATTAGCTCAGGCGGACACACATCGTTCCAACGAGGAAAAATACATGTAGTTGGAAAGAAGAAAAAACAATGAAAATATCGATTTCGAGGTATGGCGCATACGCAAAAACTACAAAAAAAAAAGGTTCCACACGGAACTCTGCTCAATATTAAAGACGAAAGATAAAGAAGGAAAAAAAAAAAGAAAATGATCGGCGCGCTACAGCAACTTGAGGGTTGTAAAACAACCAACACAATAATTAGAACGTCCCAACGGGCGGCGCGCAACAGGAATACTAAGGTTCTAAATAGAACGCAGCCGATGAAATAAAAGAACAAAGCTACGGGCGAAGAGCAAATCAAATAAAACACTGTAAAAAGTTCAAAGGACAGGCCTCACTCAAATTTGGCGTCGAAGGGGCGTCGTCAGGCTCTCGGCAGTGGTTAGATAGCAGGAAGACGGCGTCGGTGACGATGAAGAAGCCTCAGAAAGTATCGCCATTATGGAGTTTTGGCAGGTCGTTTCCACACGAACTGTTCGCCCTCAAACGCAATAACGACGCCACTGCGCATGCGCGCGCGAGTCGATCGGGACGTCGGGAGGCTCCTCTGGTTCCTTTCTTTCATTCCAGCCGCTGGAGTCGTCACCGCAAAGCAGCCAGCACCGTTCACGAGTCGGGTAAAAAAGATGGCGGTCGGTTCGGCGACTGACTTCGCCGACCAAGCCGAGCGTTACGGTTGGGACAGTGGGAGGGAATTTGCCATTTTGTTACTGTGCTTCATTTGAGAGTCCGAACAAAATCATTTCGAGGACTGCTCACAATTGTAAGCGATCGTGAGTGCTGTAAACTGCGGAGGCTAGTAAATTTTTGTGATCTGCGGGCAGACTAGCTGCTGTGGCGACCACGAGCAGACGAAATGATTTGGTTGGACGGCACACAACGTGAACGGTCGTTCAAGGTCAAGTTGACGGAGACACACCACATACCTTTATGGTCGTTCAGATAAATTTTACTCTATCTAGCCTCGCAGTTCTTGAAATTCCGGCCGGCAAACGTTACGTCGGCCGTCTTGTTTACATAAGTCGTATGCCGAAAACACGAGCCGCCACGGATTTACACGTTTGCGGAGTGTTTCGCATGTTTACTAGAAAATAGCGCCAACATCAAACACAATCATCATCATCGTTTCCACGGTTTCAGCAGTTTCACGATTCGCTAAAATATGTCAAATTTCACGTACGGTTTCACGGAACGGACCACCTGCACCGTTCGTCATTTCGGAACCGTTTGCTCGGAAAACGACTCGCTAAAACTCCCTATTACCTCCGGCTTTACCCTTAACCAGGAACGTTCTGAATCTGAACCCTTCACGACTCCAAAAGCCCTGCCTGAAAACTATAGAGCTTTTCCGCTTACTCTCGCCCCCGACCGACAAGTAGGCATATCCGGTATGGGCGACGAAAAAATATTAAAACGTTTCAACCTGCAAGTAGTAAAAAAATAGAGGGGAGGCAAAACGTCAATGTGTGATGGTTACGTTTATGTCCTAAATGCCTTCTATTGGCGTGGCGACGGCAAAACAGTGTTTTCGCCCATACTGGAAGTGACGACAATTCAAGATGGCGGCACCCTTGCGAAAAAGGTCTATAGGCTCTCACGAAACCCGTCTTTCTCCACTTGAAGAAAAAACAAAACCGAATTCCGTCTTCCCGTTTACGATCGCAACGTGGGGTGGCTCACTGAAAAGGGGCGTCATCATGCAGCACAAATGCACAAAGAAAAAGATCGTGGGAGAGTGGACTGGTTCCAGAGTTTGCGTCAGAAGCCAATATGTTCGTCTGACCTCCTTTTGGCTGTGAAGTCTTCCAAACGGTAGCTCTCAAACTTGGGAACCCTTTGGGCTGTACAGGAACTTGCTCCTCCTCTATTTGCTCAGGAAAAGTCTATTCTTTAAAAAATAAAAATAAAAAGCGTAAAAAAATTAAAAAAATGGAGGACAGGAATAGCAAGTTTCCAAACAGAACGCTGACTCTCAATTCATTTATTGGAAGAAAACACATAAATGGACAAGCGTCACGATCATAAAAATACAGACACCGCGCCCCCACACGTGTCAAGCCTGCTCAAGAATGCCAACTCTTTGTCAAATAATGCGATAGAAGGCAAACTGACGCACTTATCTTTTGCTTCAAAATGTAAAAAAAAACTATAAAATATCTTCAGTCATTTGTTGACTGTTTCGTCCCAAGATACTCGTTTTATCAAGAACGGGTTTGGAACCGCACCTATCACAGTGCACTGTCAAGTTGCCTGCTGACGATGATCTGACGGATAGTGCATCCTCTTAACCTTCCGTTCACACATCTGCCGGTCCGTCCGATGTAAACATTGCCATAGGATAATCTAATTTTGTAAACCACACCGACAGCGCACGGCACGTACAGTCAGCACGGAATGAAACCCGAACGCCGGAACGCCTGGCCATCGATGCAGGCTGCCCCACCTGGAGGGCTCCTAAGAACTAATGAAAATGCACCTGGGTGCAAAGGTACGGTCCTACCAAGATGTCCTCAACCCTCGCGCGGTGCGTCTGGGACTTCCGCGTTTCGCCGGTGGCGCGCTGGCTTGTGCCTCTGAGGTACGGGACGCACATGCGGCTGGAGGGATGAGATTTCTCGGCTGCAGATGGGTGACGAAGTTTCCTGTAGATATTGCTGACGAATCTTGTTGGACATGCGTTTTTGCGATGGTCCCGTATTATAATACCAAGTTCCTCTTTAAGTGCCTTGTCTTTGGAACACACCGTTATGGCACGTCAAAATAGGGCCGGAACTCCTGAAGATGTGTGAAATGTGGTGTGAGCTGATAAAAATCTAGGCATAACCCGGTGTGCGTTCGTTTTATATACACCTCGAATGCTACAAGGACGCCTGTATTTTTTCACAGATACACTCAGAAATGAAGTGCAACCGATAGATTCAAGTTCAGTTGTGGACTGAATATTTCGTCCGATGGGATTAAGGTGTATCTGCAAGCGGTGAACTTCGCTGGTTTTCACAGCGCGGAAGCAATCGTCTACATAGCGAAGAAACATTGTGGGTGCCGGAAAGAACGTACTTAATGCATTTTGCTGCATGGCTTTTATTGCGAGGTTGGCTACCGTGACGGACACAGCAGCTCCCAACGCGGTGCCACGCCACTACTTTGCTTGTAGAAACGACCAGCGAAAGAGAAGTAGGTGTTCGTCAGGCAGAGTTCTAGTAGGCGGCACATTTCGTTCACCGAGAGCTGTGTTCTTTCGGGGAGAGTCGTGCCTGATGAACCAGGCAGATTTTCGCCGAAATGTTCACTTTTCAACTTGCCTTGTTGCAAACACCTGGGCGATAAATATTTTGTGAAGGGTTTGCTCTGATTTTTTCAATAGGTTTAGAAGTTTGAAACGTGTTGAATAAGTTTGATATGTCCAATCTTCTTTTATATCCAGATACAAGGTTGGTGTTTTTATTTATTGAGATATACAGTGACAACAAATACTTGGATTCACATTCCATTTGATTCCGGTAAAAAGAAAAAAATCTAACAGCTGTAAACAATAAATATATAATAATAAATAAATCGTTTTGTTTTTTCGAGCCTACAAACAACCTCTTGGTTTACAGTGTGGTGCACCAAACATACTTGGAGTAAAACTAAAATATACAGGAAACAACAAATTTAAATCAAATAAGATCTTGCAACAGAATCATAATGCAAAAATTGATTTTCGATTAGTTCGCAGACATCCAGTCACGTAGATTTAACATAAACTCATTAGTGGTTGAAAAGATGTCGAGGTTAAATTTTAGTGAATCATAAGCGATTTGTATTCTTCACAATGGGATCACAGCGGACAAGCAAGATGGATAAAATGTTAAAATGTTTCGGCTCGGGCGAGGGGGAACATGGAATTCAAAAGTTTGTAATAAAGCCGCCGAATTTCCCCTGCCTTGAACAACTATGTGAAGGAGTCGAAAATGTTTATACTGCCTCCTCACGGCCAATTTATGGAGCGAAAATTTACTAAGGAAAGTTTCATAGTGAAAAAAAACTCCTTCTAATGTAGCCTTCATTTAAATCTTACTATTTGTTTTTGCACA
>JAZHYW010019358.1:0-11136 GCA_037355805.1 Ixodes ricinus | reverse complement strand
TGCAATTTCATAAAGCCGGGGTCATACTTTTTATACATCATACAAAAGACAGTCTGCATAAAAATTTGAACTCGAGTCACCACAACATCCGTGCTTCGAATGCCGCGTGGCAATGAGTTCAAGGAGGAAACTTGGCACGCGGCATTCTTCCCACGGATAATGCTGTGACTGGATTTTGCAGATTGTCTTTTAGAGCGCAGCTCTTAGGCGCCCGTTTCCGGCTTGAGCGGCGTCGGCATAACCGTAAGGTCACGTGACCCCCTAGGTCATGTGACCCTCTCGGGTCATGTGACCCCCCAGGTCATGTGACCCCCGCTTCCCTCCGTGATCACGTGACCTGGCGAAGGAGGGAGGAGGGGTATACCCTCCCCTCAGTACCCTTCCCTCCTTCTCCTCAAGAGCTGCGGCTCCAATTCGGCGTTACAGGGAGTTGTAAACGGCTTTCATTTCTTTTTGGTGTTTGAGCTGTGTGACCCCGGCTTTAAAGGGACACTGAAATCCCTGAATCCTTGATATGTACAGAAAACATAAAGAAATAAGTCGAATGGGATCAGATAAACTTGTAATCGATAATCGCTCGGTTGTATTTTAGGCGGATGACTATATTTTTTTCTTCTAAACGGCGGGATATCGGCGAGCGGTTCAAAATCAACCATTGAAAAGCGCGATGCATCTTGGGAGATCCGGCAGATCCGGCAAGGCCTTGACGTCACCATGCCAAGCGAACCGTAGTTAGAAGCTTTGCTACTTGGAGGCGTAAACGCGTTACAATCTTGCTTGGTCGAAGTAGCTGAGGGCTGTAGCATATCATAGAGCCAGCGGAGCCGCGGAGCTGGTGGTGCTGCATCGAGTGTGCGATGGCCGACCAACGCGACGAGAGCGGTGGGTACGATGACGATAAAGACGCCGCAACATCACCAGTGACCATGATGGCCGAGAAGCGATTCGGACTAGTCGTATCTGTATGACCCGTCTGCCTTGCCTTCGTGGTTCGCTCAAAGGGAACAGAGCTTACGTATTCACGGAATGAGCTTTGACAAAACATAAGAAGAAATCCATATTCACGAAGCGAAATTACCGCAAGTTTTTCGTAAGCAAGAATGAAATCCTAGGACCACGTTTACGACGACGCACAGCTCCAAATGTTTACGTACTTTTTATAATTAAATCCACATCGTCGGCCACATCGCTCACTTACGCCGTCACGACGACCAACGTGCAAGCCTAAGCGCTCTTTGTGCGCGCCCCGACTTCATGCAGCAATAAAAATAAAAAAGGAACTTGAAACTGAACTCCGCGACGGAGACAAACGCTGGAACCACGGATACCCGAAAAATCTGCAACGACAACGATCCCACCGACCGAGCGACCGCTAAAGACTATATCTAGAAACGCTATGGTTAGCAAGGCACTCCCGCGTAACGTTGCTTCGAAGACCCGGTACAAGACCATCCGCACACGACCGGCTGGCTTGCTGAATAGAATATACCCACGGGACCTTTATGGACCCTTCTCGTATGAACAGTTTTGAACCCTGATCTCTATTTCGGGGTAAGAAGGTATGTCCTTCCCCTCGTCGTTCCTAGCTTGTTTTCGGATGAAGCTGGCGAAAGCTCTCGTCAAAAAGGGAGACTTTCCTCGATTCTATTTCCTTTTTTCGTGTTATAGCGCTCAAATAAATGCCATGTGAATTGCCTTCATGACATCGGTACGTACACTTTTTTAGTATGTCTATTTTAATCCTACATGACGGTACGCCAACACATGTCAAGTTAACGCAGTTGTTGGGAGCTACTCAATACCGGTACAATGTTTTTCTTCCGAGCGTCCCGTCAGCATCGAGCTGCGATTGTCTAATGGCCCAGCTGTTCATAAAAGCGCTTGTAAAAGATCGTTCCCGAATCGGCTACCAAGAACGCGGAAGAACGCCGGTGCCAGTGCAGTTCCGCTCCCAGTGCGAACAGTTATTTACGTGGATCTTGCTGACACTCTTTTAATTCAAACGTATTTTCCTGGGACGTAGTCACCATCCAGCATTCCGGAAACCACGAAAAACGTCGCAGCGATTGGTTTACATGCTCGCCGTCTTGCTGACCTGTGCGGGCCGTCTCCTTTTAGCGACGATGGTAGTTGTGTTGAGCTTGGAGCGAACGAGTTCGTTGCAGACGACCAAGGTGGCAATCCAGTCATCAGAAGAGGTGGGCATTCGGGCCTGTCTAAATACAGGGTGTCGCTAACACAACATTTACAGGGTTTTTATTTCCGCAAAATAACCAGCATCGCCGAACGCTCATTTTCCGTCCAAGCGTAGCGCCAGAGGTCACAACCACATGCCAAAGTTTCAGCCCGATCCGATACCTTAATCGAGGTATAAGTGATTTCGAAAATTTCAATGGGAAAATGGCGGCCGACTAAGGTTTTCGGCTGGATGGGTGCTCTATGGCACATAGAACCGAAAACCGGGCAGAAATGGGCTCCATTTTCCCATTGAAATTTTCTGTGAAATCATCTTATAACTTTTGATTAAGTCTATCGAATCGGGCTGAAACTTTGGCATCTGTTGTGACCTCTAACGCTACCTCTGGGCGCAGAGCGAGCGTTCGGCGATGCCTAGTTCATTTGTGCGGAAATAAAAACCCTGTAAAAATTTTCTTCGGACACCCTGTAGACATTTTGTGGCGTCAATATCACATCGTACGTACATAATCTTTAAGCTACCCCAAACAAGCATTGTCGCAAAGACCACCCGTGACGAAAACAAATGGTGGTCAACTCTGCTGTTACTTCTCACCACAGCGCCTCAGTACTGTTCAGGTCTAAGTAATTTCTACGAGTGAGCTTCACTTCCCGTTATGGTGCTGTTCTCTTACTAACATGTCGTCACGACCTTCCACTGTTGCTTCACCAGACATCGACGAGGTGGTTTTTGGTTATCGTTTTATTCAATTTAACTGACGTTTTCTTGTTTTCTTCTAAGAAATATTTGTGTTGGTGATGTTCCTTAATTTTAACCCGCTTCATATGTTTAAGCAAAAAAAAAAAAAGAGCTCCGGAATTTAGTTTTTCCCATACAAAAATGTCGCATGTCGGCTATAGAAAATTCTGTGATGGTCGGCTTTAGCTGAGCTTGGTCAATAATTAGCTAAAGAATTTTTATGGCTGTCTTTAGTATTTCTATGGTCGCCTTTATGGGCCTCTTTAGCTTTGTCTATGGCCCTATCGCTGTCCAGCTACAGCGCTCTTTAGCTTGTTCAACGGTTGGCAGACATCTTATGGCTTACTCTACGGCTCTCTTTAGCCAGCAAACTAAAAAAAATGTTACTTCAAGTCTTGCGAACGCTACATGGTAGATAATACGTGGTAGATATGTACATGTCGGAACACACAGAATACACAGAGAACAAGCAGAACACTACCCCACGCAACGGCAACACCGCTGCGACGCCGGACCCTTTCTTCATGTTCTACGTCGAAACTAGCTGTATATGTGAGCAGTCTAATTTTTGAATCCGACTTTTCGGTGACCCATTATTTGTCGCAAAAACACATAGAGGCGGAGCGAATATTACTCGTACTTAATACATTATTTGAATTGTTCTTGAATAGCCCTCATCTCTTAATTCAACACCATGTAAAAGCAAAGTAGATCATTAGGCTCAATTAATCTAAAAAATTTTATTATCTTTCTTAATAAGTTTGATAATCACGTTAACAATGCAGTGTGATGATGTGCAGTACACTGGTGCTGAAGATTGCAATAAAGCTATTGCTTGACTGTGCAGTGTTCGGCGCCGTGTAATTTATTTTCACCTTTGGGGGTAATAATTAATTTTAATTGTTGCACAAGTATTTTAATGGATTTTTCGAACAAACAATATTACTGGGTTTTCACGACTCGTTGCAACAGCAGAGAACATCATTCATAATGCAGGTTTGTCACCGGCATTACAGAAATTTAGTATTGATTTAGTTTTCTAACCTGGAGTGTTTTCACTGGCAACAGTCAGCGCCGGTAGTGATTTTCTATAGGTGTGGAAACAAAATTTATTGGTCTCTTAGTCTCTAGACTTCGGCGGCTATAAATTCTTCTATAGACGGGTAAAGACAATTTATTGGTTTCCGTCTTAAACTTCCGGGGCCAAAGAATTTTCTTATAGGCGGGTAAAGAACATTCAAGGTCGGTTGCTCTCACAGGCAGCGAAGCGCATCATGTAGCGCCTCCTCTACGTGCCGTCAGCTACTTATCAAGTCTGCACATGAGCAACAGTTTTGACGGTGAGACATGGGAAGCTGGTGAACGCTCCTGCTCGGGCACGCGCGTTTAGCGCGAGGTAAGCGTCGACGCCTCGTAGCGCCTCCAGCTTCATGTGTGAACAGTGCCATTGATAATGGCTCGTCTCTAGACATTGGGCCATGTAATTCTTTCATAGGGGCCCAAAGAAATCTCAGATGGTTCCCTAGTCTTCATGACATAAGGCCACAAAATTTTCTATAGACGGTTAAAGACAACTCTATAGCTCTCAGTCTTTAGGCTTGTGGCCATAAAATTTTCTATAGGCGGGTAAAGAAAATTTAATGGCTCCCAGTCTTTAGACACAGGGCCATGTATTTTTCTATAGCTGTAGCTGTAAAGGCTTTATGGATTTCTATGGCTGACCATAGAGGGCCATAATGGGTGATAGCCTTTGCCATATAATTTTCCGTAGTACGACCATAGACCATTTTTGTAGGTCGTGCCCCTTTAAGAAACATTTACGTGCAGTACAAGACGCTGTGAAATGCTCTCGCATTTCAATGACAATCCACACAGAGATTTTGGCAACAACCTGCGCTTTATTTTTAGGGTCATGTAAATAATTACAAAAGCGGTGCGATTTTGGCACGTGCCGTCGAAATTGATTTTTCAATATGCACACGACGAGACGGCGTTTTCCTAGGCAAAAACGCACGAGAGTCTCTGGAATGCGAACGCCCCCGCCTTCAAGAATTTCGACAGGGGAAACGACTACGGCGGAGCAAAACCATTCTCCAATCCTCGGGCCAAGCCGCTTAGTAAACACGTACAAATCTGTAATAATTATAAAGCAAAAAATAAATAATTATTTGTTTAACGTAAAGTAAACGGAATGCAAACGTACCCCTTTGTTGGCGTTTTTCATAGCTAGAATTCGTGAGAAGCCAGAGCAAATTACACCCTTTTCTTACTTTTTTTTTATTCAGAACGATAGCAGGACAACATTTATCATTGCAACGTAGACAATCTCGTAAAGAAATTCCATCTGTGAAAGTCATTACGACGTAGGGAGTGCCAGGTGGTTCGTACAACGGGGAAAATGCGTATGCTCCTACATCATTTGCGCGAGGCTTTATGATAAATAGAACGTCAAGGGTACCCAGCCGCTCACACTTGGATCTGTCACGGCATGCCACGTGATTTATAGAACGGTGTACCAACCGCTTTGCTCATAACGAAAGGTAAACACCCAGCACAGAGTAAACGAAGCCTGCACCGGATGATCGAGAGTTCTGCTTTACGCAATTATAATTTAATAAAAAAACGGAACGGTACGCATTTATTAATGTAAACTCCTAAAGTTTGAGCAGCGATAAGGAAAAACATGCGCAGGAGCGTGGCTTTACAAAGCGCTTGCGTTCATCGAGAGCAACACTTCTGTTCGCGTGGCTTTGACTGGCACAACACACAAACTACACACAGTTTGTTAGAAAATAGATACGTGAACTAACGCTATGAAAACACATTGAATAATCTGCAAAAATTTGTTTCTTAGCGTATCACGCTGCGATTTACTACAGGCGTGCCAGCAGGTGGTAACATTTTACAGTGAGAAAATAAAAAATAAGCTTGCTTCGTTAAAAAAAAAAATGAAGCAGAAACCTGTTTGGGAAATCTACGCCGCCATTTTGCAGACGACGCACGCGTAGAGAGAAGTGCTCCTGACAGATGGCGTACGCCGCGTCGACGGAGCGCCGGTAGATTCAAGTTATGATGACAGCCGATCCCGCAAAAGAGAAAGAGAGTTATAGGGTAAAGTTTATTGGGCCAAAGAGATTACGCGATTTCTGACCCTCTTGGATCCCTTTTCGCGCGCGGACGGTAACTCCGAGAGCCTGGCCTTGCTTTCAAACCTTTCTTAGTGGATAATGATGGGCGGCGGGTGATGATTTCGTGTTTGTTTTGGCGAGCATTGAGCTCTTTCGGTCCCCTTCTGTAAAGTTCGGTGATGTGGGGTCAAACCCCGCGTGACAGGTAGTCCAGCAGACGCTTATGGCCCGAATGTCCAGCGGGACTGAATGTCAAACGGACCTGAATGTCTAATCGGTTACGTAACAGGCCAGACGGAATGTCCTAGACAAAACATCCAATCGAAACGGAATGTCCATCAAGCCTTAATGTCCAACGAGGCAAAAGATACAATCGAGGCGGAGTGTCCAGCGAGCCTACCTCCAACGAGACGCAATGTCTAACGAATTTGAATATACGACGAGACGGAAGAGCCAACGAATATGAAATGAACCTTGCGTAGCGTTTAGACGTTATTAATTTTTTCGAATAGTTTATTACTGATAGTTACGGTGGTTCTTTTGGTACGTGGTCGTTTCGGTGCGTTTTGTTTCGGTTCGTGGTCGTTACCGTACATCCTTGTTTCTGTTCGTGGTCGTTACGGTACGTAGTCGTTTCGGTACCGGGCTTTTCGATGCACGGCTATTTTCGTACGCTGCTGAGCTCGTCCCGCTGATGTTTGCTTTGTCAAGCCCCCGAATAAAATTATCATTATGCTCGTGGATTGTGGCAGTTAAACATTTCGTAGCGGTAAATATAAGTCCTGTTTTTGTTCACGCACCGACTAAACAAAGGTGAAAGCTCAAGACTTTTCTGATCGAAATTTTCGGTCCCCGGAAACAAAAAGTCGATCCTGAAATCTAAATCCGTGATAAAATGCAACGTTCCTTCCATTAAGCCTTTGTTAAGTGGGAATCCTTAGGTGGTGAGCTTTTGTTCAGGTCCAAGAAAAAAGTGGAGAGCTTTCGACCGAGATTCGGCACATAGACGCGCATCGCGGCGATTGGTTTAACATGCTTCGTTCACCATAGCGTCTTCTCTCACAGGGAAGCATGTGTTAAGCAACAAATACGCAATTTTAATATTAATAAAATATTTTTTAGGTGTTTTAGGTTTTGTCTCCAATACGCAACGAGGACACGTAAAACGTCTGTTAACGATGGCTTCGCTTCCGTCATTTCCGCTCTGCCTTATTTCTTGTAATGCATTAATGACAGCGAGGTACGGTATGCTCCCATGTATCGTAACAAAGCTGCAATTGGATTTCAACTGGTTGGAACTCTGTCGCAGAGCCGCTGCGATAGTGAGACCGGAAGTTTAGTCGAAAGGCCGAGAGACATCCTACTATTTTTTTAGAAATAACTGAATCCTGAAAAACGGGCTAAGCGACAAAGGCGGTCGAGCGGCATTTGCAAGGCGATTGAAAACACGTTGGCTGGACAAATGTACAGCAGGCAAAGATCGGTGTAATACACTTCCCCTACAAAAAAACAAAACAAACAAACGCGTGAAACGATTTTTTGTTATATTGTCACACACGCTCTCTTGTGTACATGTGCCGGCAACATTTCAATGTTTACAATATAGTTTATTGAGTCTAAATGATTAATCCTTCAGAATTTTGATTGTTCTGTGTTTTCACTTCCCAGCGTTTTGGGTTTTCACTTTTTTGTGCTTTCGGCATTTCGAAGAGACTTCCGTTTTAAAAATTTCAAAACGTAGTGAGCGACGTCCATTCCATCTTGCCACCACAGCGTCTACTGCATGTTACACAGAAGAGAACGAAAGGATACGGAAGTTGCTTGCCAGCTGGCTGTCGGCCCGCTGGCCGTCGACTCAAGGTGACCTCTGTCGTGTGCTATAACCGGTGGCACCTGGCTTTCCCAGCACCCCTTTCAGGTCCGCGGATGGCGCCGCACATATTGCGAAAGATATATTTCAACGTTCCGGTAAAGGCCCGTTCACAATGTGCCATTTCTTACGTTAAGTTACGCTACAAACTCTTAAGGTAACTTACTACCGCCCGTGACCATGGCAACCAGCGACTCAAGGCGAGTCATGACCTAATGCAAGGTGTCTGGCTTGGCCCAACATTTCTTGAGAATTCTTACGACCGCTTACGTTCAACCAATCGGGACTCGCGGAAGCGAAACTCCTGTGCATGCGCTCGGGAACCCGGCGGCCCGGAGCTGCTCTCCAAAATAAGGTAAGGCAAACACGGCGGCGCCCTGTATCGCTCGCTTCAGAGGAAATTTGTCATAGCGCTGCACTATCAGGCACGTTCAGCGGCAACAAACGGTGCAGCATGCTTTCGCTTTGCCTTACCTCGCTTAAATCACAAAGCATGAGCGGTGATTTCACCTCATGTTTTAGATCGTCTCCAGAATCTGGCGGTTCCTTAGCCTAGAGCAGGGGTCTCCAAACTCTTTGGCTAAGGGGCCGGATCGGGGTTCTGTCGCGGTCTCGAGGGCCGGGAAATAAATACGTAAATACAAATAAGGGAACAGCAAACAAATATAATATATAATCATTTCAATACAAAATTGTTTAGAGTAGCCATGAAAAAAGAATCTAAGACAATCATGAATACATATACTTTATATTAAAATGTAATTTAGCTAAGAAAGCATTACAGAAATATTGGGACTAATAAAACTCATCAATCGAAGCGCCTAGGAACTTTGGCATCTTCACAAAGGGCCCAACACTAATCAGAATGGTAGAACTGATGCTGACAATATGCAATAGTTATATATTATGCTGTCATAAAATATTTGCAGCAAAAGAAAGGAATTGCAGCATACCATTAGTTACACAGATATGAATCAGGGGACTAAGAATAGTGTTGCTGGTGATTTCGATGTCCAATGAATAATATGGCGAGAGGACCTGCGTTACAACAGGCAGTCTCTTCTCGTTCTTCGTGGTGTCTTTGTCTGCGCGGTTGGTGCGCGGCGCCGTTTCTTTACTTTGGGCGCCGGTAACAGCGGACTCGCTGGAAGCGGGCCACGGGACGGGCTTCATCGGAAGGACCACGGTCAGTCACGGGCCGGTCGTTAGAACTCCGCGTGACGGATTTGGCCCGCGGGCAGGGGTTTGGAGACCCCTGGCCTAGAGGTACGCAGTAATCGTTGACATGGCTACGTCTCGCAAATTTGAGTAAATTACGCCGGGTTGGAGCTGAAATAGTCGGTTCATATCTTTGGATGGTACCAGCTGAAAAATTGAAAAATACACTTTCAACCGCACTGGACAATCAACTGTATTGAAGCCTTATTCTTCCTCCACTACTATCCGTATTTACAACCTAAATGGAAGCCTTGTTCTGGTCGATCGAGCCAAAACAATCCTCGTGTATTGTGTTGACTCGATCGGCAGGAGGCAGAAGCAGTCGGAGCCAAGGGTAGGAAAGCTAAACGAAGTTTTGCTAAATAATTCGAACATCAAGAGCATACTGA
This sequence comes from Ixodes ricinus, assembly GCA_037355805.1. Classification (NCBI taxonomy): domain Eukaryota; kingdom Metazoa; phylum Arthropoda; class Arachnida; order Ixodida; family Ixodidae; genus Ixodes; species Ixodes ricinus. The sequence continues at coordinate 1,596 of JAZHYW010019358.1, read as the reverse complement.
GTGAGTAGCTACACGCGCGTGTTACAATCGCTCATGTACAAGCCGCAGCTAAAACCGTGGGTATCCCCACTTTCAGCCATGTTGCGAGGCTGTTAGCCCTTCTTTTAGAGCGCAATCGCATTTTTCTTTTTGCAATCGAAGCGGGGCCAGCGGTGTACCAGCGGGCACCGCGGAGGGCAACCATATTACCTGATACGCTATTGGCTGACCGTAATCATTATTAAAGGATTCATATTGGTTCTTTCTTACGGACGGCAGGGAACACTGTAAACGCGCAGATGGTAAGCGGCCGTATAACGTAAGTTGTCGTAAGAGTTCATAACGTAACTTAACGTAAGAAATGGCACAGAGTGAACGGGCCTTATTTCGGCATCTTGAGTTAAGGCATTGTCAATGCCTCCGCCAAAAGGCAGGAAGAAGCCAGTTGAATTATGCATGTTGGGCATAGTTAGACTGTCAAAATTTCAACTCGCACAAAATAGGTGACAGTTATCTTGAGCTCTGGGTCTAAGGCAATCGGCTGCTATAGACCATTTCAATATTTACAAGTCCTCAGCCCAGCGTGCGAGCTCTACTACACAGGCGCATCTCATCCCCCACGCGTTCTTGCATAGCCGTCTGCAGTCTCCATCACACACACACACCTCTTCACACACCCATGTTCCAGACCCTACTTCGGCATAACGCTTGGCCATGTCTGAGGCCATCACGCTTCCCTGCAATCCCACAGACAATATTCTCATGCGGACGGACAATGAGCCGGCATGTCGTGACTTTCTGCATAGTCTACTCCCTCCTCAGATTTACACCAAAATCCTCCAACACCTCACCCTGCACCCCTCCCTTCATGTGTCTATCGAATGGATCCCTGGACCCTGGCCACCAAATATCGAGGGCAACGTACGCGCGCACACGCTCACCCGTGACGAGCCCTCTCCGGGACCCTCGGAGGCTTGGCCAGATCAGTATGATCCCAGTTCCCATCGCAAAATTTTACACAAAGACAGAACCGCCCTTCTACGGGAACGCAGGCAGGCAACGACAGAATTCTCTTTCCCTCCCGTTTCCTTCTACAGAGAGGACGCCTCCATTCTCCGGAAAGCTCAGACCTCTTCCCTCCTCACCCCTCACTTTATACATTACATGCAGGGCCGCTCCGGGTTCCCCTCATGCCCTCACGGCCAAGACTACCTCTCCAACGTACACATAAATTGGCATTGTCCCCACGCCCAGTCCCCCCTCACTTCCCTCCTCTCCACTCTCCCACCCTCCTCGCGACCCCCTGAATGAGCAGGCCTCGCCTCGCCCCCCCCCCCCTCCCCAACTCGTTGGTGCGCTATAGCCCCTACTGGCACTTCACGTCCGTGCTGTGTCGGGGAAGCAGTGTTGACTCAAACCGGGCTACCGGACAATGGCGGGAACAATAAAGTTTCCTCTCTATCTCTCTCTTGCTTCGGAACGCGAGCCAATCTCGCGCCCTACAGACGAACACTGAAGATTGAACTGGCGAGGAGCCCATTTTTGTAAAGGTCTATATATGGAAAACAAAATTATAGAAACCGTAAATCAACCACATCTTCTCGGCTGGTGCCCAGG
>JAZHYW010019356.1:0-25004 GCA_037355805.1 Ixodes ricinus | reverse complement strand
TATTTGTGCACCCACGCATGCCCATGCAGCACGATAAGTTACCTGAAATTGTGAACCTTTGTATGTCAACCACAGGGCGTCCATAGTATATTCTGCCAAGAATGCAGAGCAGGATGCTGGTTTCTGCCCTTCATTTCGTCAAATAAGTAAACGAAGCCGTCATGAACCGCCAAGTTCTAAAATGGTGCTACGTACACCGGTCACAATGGATGCGCAAGGGTTGCCCGAGTCTGCTTGAGCCTATTTGAGCGTCACGACGGTGAGCCCGTGACTATGGTGACCACGAAATCCACCGTTGCAGCGACTCTGCCTGTTATTAGTCTGTGGGTCTACCATACTGCATTCTTACCGAGTGTGTGAACCGATGATCGCCTTGTGTTCTGTTTCTTCACGCATGACCAACATCGCTATGGCAGTACTGCCGGTTGTGAAAGTGGTCGTGACCCAAGACGCGAACCATCGCCGATGGCACCGTGTGTCCCATTGTCAACCGATGATCATCTATCGTCTTCGTGGTTTGGCTCCGCGCGTCATCAGTATCGCTATGGCAGTGCTCTCTACTGTGAGAGTGTTTGTGCACGTAGACGCCAACAGTCGCCGAGCTCACCTTCTTTTTCGCTGGAAGTTGACGTATGCTCTTTGCTTGCACTATTCTATTTCAGGTTTCAGCGTTTTAGGGAACCATATGTGCGGTTACTGTCAGTCGATGTACCCGTGGATAGTCGGGTTGTGAAACTGATCGAAACCATAACTGATCGGGCATTCTGTGTATTGTCTTGACAGCCTCTTCTAGCTTGCTTCTTGTCTGCATAAATTGGTTGAGTAGTGTGTGATAGTATGTCTTTTTATTGTTCCTGGTCTGGGGATTGTGATGGGAGCTGTACACCAGCTGGCCTGTGTTTTCACCCTTCGATGTTGAAGGACCAAACTGTTCTCTTTCTTTTTTTAATTCTCTCTTTTAATCCCCATATCCCCCTCCCCCTAGGCAAAGTAGCCAACTGGGATTAACAAACCAGGTTAATCTCTGTTTTCCTATTCTGATTTTTCTTCTTCAACACCTCTAGCCGATTTTTATTGTCTCTCCCCTCGTAAACTGCTGGCAGGCAAACTGTTTGCATCATTGTGCAGTCTTTGGTTTTCCAGTGCCACTGTGGCCACTTGCCCATTGGTTGTAAAGAAGATTGCCACCATTTTCTTTTCAACACCTCTTGGCATTTTGAGCCTCAGCAGTGGAGTTTCTCCAGACAATATCCAAACGGATGACTGGTGCTTGGTTTCGAGAGCACACTGGATGGTCCACGTTTTCTCACTCCTTACAATGTCAGATATTTCCTCTTAGCGTTGCCACTTTAGAATCGGTATGGCATTCCTTGGCACCATTCCACCCTTGCCTGGTTTTGAGCTTCCGTCGAATTCTGTGACGCCCAAGAGATGAAGCTTGTCAGACAAAGGTCCTCGTGAAGAATCGCCGAAACGCTCGGGGAACTAATCTTCAGCGACCTTGCGATATCACCATCAGTCAGCCGAGGATCCTCCTTAACGAGTCTCTTCACAGCAGCAGCGTTTTCTTCGGTCACAGTGTGACCTTTGAGAGAGGTGCGGCCACGCCTTAATTCACTGAACCAACACGAAACTGTTCCACGTGATGGTGGAGCGTCCCCAGAAGCACATCACAACCGTTCCAGTGATTTGGAATCATTTAAACCACTTTTGAAATTGTAACGCGCCACTGCTCGAAAATCTCGTCTCTTGATGTCGAACACCGAAGTCAAGTGAAGAGACGGGTTGTAACATGCCTAAGTCCGCAGCTGACACAAGGCGGCACTGTCGCAGACAATGAAGGGCTTTTTTTATCTACCTTAGAATATCGTGCATCTGCCCATTCCGCACTAAGTGCCCACCCCCAAAATTTGAAACATCTGAAGAAATATGCACAGTACATAAATATGTAAAATTGATGATCTCAGATGTGCCCATCCCCTATTTTTTCGCGATTATCTTCAAATTTTGAGGGGGCGCTTGTTCAATATTTTAAGGTAGGAACAAAGAAGGCTTCAATTGCACCACACTTAATTTTTGTTTCTGCCTTGTCTGTTTGCAACAATTCCAAACCTTTGTAGTGACCTATGCATAGTAATAGTAATTTTTATTTGCATGACATGTGGTCCGGGACGACGTGCAAGGCTTGACAGAACGGCAAAAACCCATACGCAGTGTGCCTGTCAGCCAATCGCCTAAGTGTTGAGAAGAAGGATGTTAAGAAAAACAAACAACACAAAATATAACTAGGTGACGGGGCTAAGTCAAGTGCCGAGAAAGTTCTCGACACAAAATTCGCAATTCTTTACGAGTTTCAGGGAAGGGCATCTGAACGCCGAGTGGGACCCCGAGAAAGTCCCTAACTGCAGCCGGGGCAACACCGCGTTTTGATGCTTTACTGTTCTGGAATATAAAAACACAGGCTGTCCTGTCCGTTTACTGCGTCGAACCACTGAGATGTAGGAGCCTTTGAGCAACCGGTCCAAGGTGCAGCAATTGGAGGGCAACAGGAGTCGCAGTGTGGCGGTGCTTTTCCGTCTGCCACTTCGAATGCTGCAACCGCGTCTCTTATGATAGAAGCGTATCACGTCAGCAGTTGGGACAAGTGAACAGTGTCCAAATGGCACGGTGTTGCACATCCTCCAGCTGGTAAATCAAGTGGACTCGGTATGGGTGCCACACATATGCGCAGAGCAGTGCTCCAACTTTGGTAGAACAAGTGCAGTGTAAAGCAAGTCTTGAAAAGCCACAGAATTTCGACAACCGTGTCACAAAGCCCAAAGTGCACCGAGCTTTAGCCACTATGTTTGAAATGTGGAGAGATAAGTCCAGTGCTGGTACAAACATTACAAGCGTTGCCCCAAGGATTGACGCGTGTTGTACCTTCCATAAGGGGGATCCCGAGATAGTGTATAGGGGAATACTGGTAGTCTTGGTGTTGTGGAAACGCATCACTATGCTCTTACCCTCACTCATGGTCAGGCAGTTTGCATGCGCCCACTCTGAAAAGCAAGTGATGTAGCCTTTAAGGCAGACAGAGCAGTCGGGAGAAGTGATGAGGGCGACAATGGACCTGTCGTCTGGCTACTGTTCAAGTAGGGTGTTATTGTTTTGCGGCATGTCGTTAACACAGAACAAGGACAAAGTTGGGCCAAGTACGGAGCCTCGTGAAACTCCAGAAAGAGCTGGATAGCTTTGGGACATTGACCCATGGTAGCACCAGGGGCGGATGCAGGAATTTCCTGAGGGGGGGGGGCAGGTGTTGGTCAGCGTACCATATGTTTAGGAACCCCTCCCCCTCTCCTTCGTTTTACGCCCTAAATTTTACACATGCAGAAATCAAGAGGGGGGTCAGGGCATCCGGACCCCCCTCTAAATCTGCCCCTGGGTAGATTTAGAGGGGGTCAGGACTTCCGGACCCCCCTCTAAATCTGCCCCTGGGTAGCACGCGTTGGGTATAACCCACCGTAAAGCGAGTCAACCAAAGTAGTAGTGAGCCTCGGACACCAGCCCGTGCGGCTTTTCTGATCAGGACGGCGTGATCGAGCATGTCAAGCGCATTACTGCGGATCAGTTGAATCAAATCAGCAGGAATGCGACTGCCGATACCGTTATAAGTTGAGAAAATATGTTCAATAAAATAATTAAAGAAAGGAGAATACATAGTACATCATGGGACCCGTCCAACACCACGAGACAGACATGTTTGTTCGGTCTCGTGCTGGCTTCTGATGCTCTTCTAAAAACACCATGATGATGATTGTTGGCGCACACTATACGCCACACGACAACAATCGGCCAAATCTGACTTGCTGGCTGTCCTCAGTCAGTTAAAGTTTGTCACGTCTTGGAAACGCTTTGGCTGTTTTCTTGCTTTTCTTGTTTTCTTTTTGACTATGATTTTTTTCTTCTGCTTCTTTTTAACTAGGATCACTGAACTGCTGTACTCTGACTTGCTGTCCCTCACGAGTCCATTGGTCTTAAGCTCGTTGGTGATTTGCCGAAGTAGTTGCCGCTCTGTCCATGATGCGCGGTAAGGATCGGTCAACCCACTGTCAACCCACGGCTGAACACCCTGGTTTCTCTTGTATAGCCATGGCCGCAACTGTCATGCATTTCAGTTTCTTGGTGCTCATTGCAAAGCATTCACACTTTTTGTTCAACATCTCACAGATTTCTTTCTTGAATCCCTTGGTCACAGACGGTCCGACCTTGTTCTCTTCCATGTTGATTGTAGACAGGCCCTCCTTTCCACACTCAAACAAAGTGGACTACACGTTGTGAAATCATTAGCTCATCGGTATCCTGAAGTTCGACCAGGTCTCCACGCTTAACTGTCTGGCGCTTCTTGAGGATGATGTCAGAGTTGGTGACGTTCACGATAGAAAGACTTGTATCCCCGTCTTTTCACTCGCACAGGTAGTCCATCTCGTCCTCCCCAGCTATAAGGAATTATGACTGTTTTGTTTGTCATAATCTGAAACAAGTGTGACCCATTGTACAGTGTTTTTCTCAAGCTTGAAACTGTCTGGTGGACAACGCAACTCGCATATCATCATGGTCAACCTTGATTTCTTTGAGAAATGGAAAGTCTCGTTCGTCTAGCAGCATAATCGTTCCCTCTTTCCGAAGTAGCACAACGTTTGGTGTGTCAATGACGTCTGTTCCCACGATGATGTCGGGTCCCGTGAAAATGTTGTGTGGAACCACCTGCATTCTCACAGCCTTGAAGAATTTGCTGTCTACTTCAAGGTCGGCTTGGATCTCCCTAAGGTTTTGCATGTTCCGCCTACGCCACATACTTGTTCCTTTCGGCTAGGAACTGCTACTTCTTTTGCCTAGCTGGGCGGCGAGTTTCGTCTTGATCAGGCTGATCTGCGCACCGGTGTCCAGAAAAGCAGCTGTTGGTTCTCCATCAATGTTCACTGATTTGAACGCTTGCGACGACCCACAAACTTTGTGCCAGTCTTTATCCTTGACCACTTGTAGTGCATTTTCTTTTCACTCATGACAATTATTTGTACTGTGTCCTTGCTCTCCACAGCGAGTGCACATTTTCTCCCGTTGTGAATCCGGGCAATCTCGTGCAATGTGGCCAAATTTCTGACAATTGAAACATTTCGGCTTCTTATTCTGGGCATGGTTGGAATCGTCATTCTCAGCTCGTGACAACAATTTGGCTTTCGAAGTTTGCCGTGGCCTCTCGTCTTGTTGTTTACGGTCCGACAGGAATCTTGCGTCGCGATTCTTCTGGAAACGCTCGTAGCTGTTAATATCACGTAGAAGGTCGTTAATAGAAAGGGGAGATTGATTTCGCATGGCGTAGCTGAGTTCGCTCAATGCTAGTCCCGTGATAATCTCCGCCTTCGTCTCCTCCAAATTTAGTCCCAGGCAAACGCAAAGCTTTTCTTTGTCGTGAACATAGGTTTCGTGGTGTTCGCCCTTCTGTTGCACTCGGCGTTCTATGATTCTGCACTGTTGAGTTTTCGACGGTAGGCAGACGTAAGCGTCCCGAAAAGCGGCTTCCCAGGACGGCCAAGTGTTGCAAGCTTCGCCCCAGGATTGCAGCCAGTCACGCACCAGTCCTGACAGCTTCAATTTGGCCACGGTTATCTTTTCTTCCTCGTCCCACCTTGCTATCTCAGTGATGTGGATAAACTCGGTAATCCACTTGTTTTGCTGCGATGTCACCATCACTTGTGGTGAACTTGGGAATCGCAGCTAACGCATGCGGAGCCACCCGCATGGCATGGAGATATCCGAAGACGTCGGTCGACTTGACTGTGTCAATGACAGACGCTCAAGATCTTGATTTTGTCGTAGCACTCGTGCCATATCATCTCCATCACGTCTGCATTGACCTCGCCTGTTGAGTCGGGCTTTTTGTTTTTGCTTTCCATGGCATGGTCACAAATCACAGTCAGTAAGATCTCGGGTATCAAAGTGAGGTCAACTCGCCTTGTCGCAATATCTGGATCTTGTTCCGATGTCAGGCCTCGCACCACTGATTTGACGAATCGCAAAGTCTCGCTCACTCACCGTAAGGTATGAATGAGGAGCAGCTCATCCCACTTCTGAATTGTTAAAAGATGAGAAAATATGTTTAATAAAATAGAAAATTATTCAAGAAAGGAGAATACATACTATTACATCATGGGACCCGGCCAACACCACGAGACACACATGTTCGTTCGGTCTTAATCTGGCTTCACGTGCTCTTCTTCTAAAAACACCATGATGATGATTGGTGGCGCACTGTATACGCCACAGGACAACAATACTGTCACTGATGTAATGCATAATCGTGGCAAGGGCAGTCAGGCACGTAGCCAGGATTTTGTTTCGGGGTGGGCCCGCCCATGACAAAATGCTGTTTGAGGGGGAGGGGGAGAGGAGGTCCCAGCAAAATGGAAGATTTCGGGGGGGGCCTGGGCCCCATGGGCCCCCCCCCCCCTGAATACGTGCCTGAGGGCAGTCTCGTATAGCTGCGATTTGGCTGGAAGCCGTGCTGGGACTGCAAGAGTATGTCATTCTCCTCCAGAAAAGTTAAAGGGGCCCTGCAATCATATTTAAGCGTCTAACTTTTTTGCGGTTTCCACGTCTCTTGGGGTTCGGGCAAGCCAGCGGGCACGGAGAGAGTAACTAAATATCAGTGCGTCATATTATAACCGGACGACGTGGAAACCTCCTCCACCTATGGGGGTGACCCGCAGTGCCGAAAGCGCGCGATATGTGAGGTCTTCGGTCCTGGCCTGACTACTGGCCAGAGTCGCTAAAAGTTTTTTTTTAGTCGAAATACAAAATATAAGAGGCGCGAACCGTTTCAATTATTTGTGAAAGTAGTTTTTGTTCAGTATTTTAGATCAGAAAAGAAACAAATGCAGTTTATAAAGTACGGAAACAAGAAATGAGGTGTCGACATACCCGCCACCAAGCGGTAGAAAAGGCGGCGCGTACCAGAAAGGGGTTGTGGGATCAGGCACCGACGAGCGGCGAGCGTAGAAAGGTCCCGGATGTACGCGGCGGCGCTGCGGTGGTATACCGGCGCGAGTATCCGACCGGTTCTGAGCGTTCCGATGGCCTTCGGCGCAGGTTTGGCTTGCGATTTGGCCTTTTGGCGGTATGGCAGCGCGAAGTGGCTCCCGTTCTGAACTGATCTTTACCCTGTGTTTGCTGTCGTTTGTGGCCAATGAAGTGTCATGCCGAATTAGTGTTTAATCGCGCAGCAAATGCAATGCGAGCCGCCCTGGCTGCCCGCTTCGTACAGCCTATCCAGAACATGCTTTAGTGGCGCCCTCTCGAGCCGTCAACACGGAGTGCGGCAGCCGTCGGCGCTCGCCGAGCTCACTACCCCTCCTCTATTTCAAGGCCACTCAGGCGACCAAGGACGTCATGAAGGAGGTTATTTTTTGCTTGTTTTTGTAATTTTAATTTGCCTATAACTTCTAAAATAAAGCAAAATTCGAGAAAAGAAAAGTTTCATTAAGTTACTACGTTCAGTGCGCTCAGGTTCGGTGCAAATTAAAAACAAGTCAAAAAGTTGTTGCAGGGCCCCTTTAACACGGTTAAGGAGAAGTTTCGATGTTCTACAGAGGATTGATGTGATTGAGACAAGGTGATAAGTTAAGATTGACTTAGCATAAGATGTTTGGGGAAGTACCCAGTCGTGTACTGAGTGTAAACACTGAACACCTTGCTTCGTAAACAACACAAAACTAAGACACTTAACTGTAGCACTGCATGACTGCATCCTGACTGTTCCTTCTTGCATTGCGACCAGGCTTTGGTACCTTTGAAAGGTTGCACAAGCAGAGTTTAAAAGGGAAGGTCAAGACCGCCTGATCCCCCGCCCCTAAATCGACATAGGAATATATACCGGGCAATTATAAATCTGGTGCCAGAGTCGTAGCTGGAAGATGCCAGGCTGCCAGGACTGTCACGCAGTGCAGCAGACCTCGGACTGGGGGTTCGCTGCCTTGTTTGGGTTTTCGCTAGCTCCCAGAAGCATTTTGAAAACCTAATGGCACATTTCGAATACCTCTGCCCCTAGTTTCCTTACCTCAATCTCCCTCAGAAATGCCATAATCAGAAACCCCGAAAAAAATTACGACGTGAGGACCTGCGGTACCATTTTGCCTGGTGCTACACCTGAGCTTCGCGCGAAAGTATTGCAGCGATCGTCGATGCGTCACCGTAACGCCCCACGACTTTTTAAAGGTAAAGAAACTCGAGCTCTCACGCACGTAAGAGTACCGATCAAAGCTATCCGCGCGCTCGCACTTCATTTCTCAACCGCATGTAAGCGATTTAGAGAGCGACGGCACAAGCAACGAGAGTCGGCGACGAGCGACGGTGATTTCTCAACTTTAAACCGCATGCAAGCGATTCGGCGAGCGACGGGACAAGCGACGGCGACCCGCTTCGCTGTCGCTCGGTCAGTTGCGCGGTGAAGCAAACCGCATGAAAACGACGGGAGCACGGGAGCGAGCGACCAAGGCGATGAGTGACGATTTCTAGAAATCCAAAAACCGAGCGGTACGCGACGAGCGACCGTGGGAAATCTCCGTCGCTCGTCGCCGACTCTCGTCGCTGTCACCGTCGCTTGCTTAATCGCTTACATGCGGTTCAGCCTTTATTCTTGTTTTTCTCTCGACTGGCACCAGAAAACAAGACTGGCTCGCGTCGTTCTGAACTTTCTGGACGCATATCTGGGCGGTCGGAGCTGCTACGCGGGGAAGCGGACACATCAGAACGCACCAACGCGTAGTTTCTTCTTTTTTTTTTTTTGTGCCGGCGGGTGGGGTTGTTTTATCGACTACACCAAATAATTACCATGTTTAAGCCTACATTCTACTTGGAGATGTGTGCCTTCGAACGTTTAAAAACATTGTTATCGGCAGATTTTCGTGCGAGAGCAGTAATTTTTTTGCAATAATATTCCTTCTTGGGCAGTCATTGCGGAAATAGGTGCCTGAAATTCATACGGTATATATACCACTGGTGCAACCGTTCGTGTCAGTGGTGAGGGGTTGTGTTGTGTACTATGTATGTGCTTGCAGTTGTGACGTTGAAATGTATGTGCCTACGTTGTGCAGTGCATTGTGTGCGTGATGTGTATGTACGATGTAATTTCCAGTGCGAAGCGTGGGGAGTGTGAAAGTGAATGTTGGGTACCACTAGAGTTAGAAATTGTTTTTTCTTAAAAATATTGAATTGGGCGGTAACAGCGCCATCTGGAGTAGTTTGCTTTAAACGCTGGATAATATTTATATATCCAGTGCTTTTAGAGTTTGCTTGCGCGCGCCATCTGGCCGTGAACGGTGCAACTGTCTTCGTATTTTCTTTCGCCTAAGGCACCTCTACCTGAGGTTCGCATCAGCCGGTAGCATACTTTTGGCGAGTTGTAGAGAATCGTTCGGCGCACCGTATCGGTTGCGTGGGATTACGTATCGGTCCTAGAGCTCATATCCGTTGTGTGGGATTTGCGACGGAGTAATTGCGATATGAGAACGAGCACGGGTAAGTGACGCGAAATTGACTGACCATTGTGGCTCAATGCGTTTCGGCAAATTTGTGTTCTTTTTTTTTATTCACGGCGCGAAATATGATTCGGGGCGCGGATTTCCTTACCTGCACGGGCAGCCGGATTCGCCAATAAATATACGACGTGCAAAGCTCGTGTTCTGTGGTCATTGGGTGCTCATCGTGCCCTGGAACTGTCGGCTCGATTTGGGTGGGCTCGGTCGCTGTTAGGCGGTCAACGCGGTGCTTTTCTGTCGAGTGTTGCCGACCAAGCAGTGGCAGACCGCCAGTGAGCGGGAGGCATTTGCCTGTCCGGTGACTATCAGAATACTTTGCGTTGCGGTGGAACTGGTGGAACGTCGATGGCGTGCCGGAAGGACCTACAATAGACGCTCGATTTGGAGCCGCCATTTTGAAATGCGCCTCCGATTCGACGGAGGAGCAACTTTTCCTCCCTTGTTGAAGGAGGAAAAGTTGCTCCATTTCTGAAGGAACATATGTGTCAGACTCGTTCCTCCATTTAAGGAGGACTATGCTGACCCTTTTTTCTAAGAGTGTATTGCGGAACTTATGTCGTTGACTCGTTGACACCAACAAGTAATTACTGTTTTTATTTTAGGCGAAATTTAATGGAAACTTATTTTTCTATGCCCTGTTATTTAAACAGGGAAACTCTTGCTTGGAGGTAATCCGATGAACTTTAGTAGCCCTCTGTATTTTCTCAAGCCACTTTTGTCTAAGCTTACTGTCTTAACAAACAGGGATAAAAAACACGCTGCTTCCTTCAGTGTAGCGCGCGTGCGGCCCGGGACATCTAGGGCATCACAGACCTGTTATTGCTCTGTTTCGTGCGGCTAGGAGCCGCTTGTCCCTCTAAGAAGGGTGCAAGGTGCAGAGAACCACGCACCTATTTAATAGGCTAAAGTCTCGTTTGTTATCGGAATTACCCAGACAAATCACTCCACCAACTAAGAACGGACATGTACCACCATCCACCGAATCAAGAAAGAGCTCTCAATCTGTCAATCCGCCAGAAATTTAAAATGCGACACACCGTTGTGAATGTGCGCACCACGTTGGAAGACGCAGCACGTTTTCATTTCCCCTGGTAACACTGCCCATTGGACAGCGCCTGATCGAGCCGACCTCTAAATCACACAGGTCAGAGGCAGAACGTTCTTTCTCTTTTCTTTAACCAGCAACCACGCGAAGGACTAACGGCTACAGCCACAGCTGCTACAGCACGTCCGCCATTGCGGACGCCGATATACCTACATCCGCGACCCCCCCCCCGAGGGGGCGGAGCTTAGTATAACCTCCTCTCCCACCTTCACACCTCCTTTCCCATGCGCAGAAGACCGAAATGCGCGCACTTACAAGCCGCATAATGCATTGACCTTGATTAGTTGCTTCTCCAAACATCAAAGATAGCCGATGGAAATACTATCACGGCATGAAGATACAAATTTACGACCAAACTTTCACACGTCAGTCATCTCTCCAGCTAGTGAGATATCGCAAGCACCTTGTAAGCACAGGGCAGGTCTTAGTGGGCTGCAGCCTCAACATTCTGCACCTAATTTGCGTCTTAAAGTCTAAATATTGCAAACAAATATTTTTTGTGCTACTTTCTTAAGTATATCTGCCCCTATAGACTTTTTTAATGTTTACAAAATCACAGTCCCGCGTGCGGTCTTCACAGCTCCGCACGTGCGTGTTCGTCGCTTCGGAAAGCGAGGAAGCACGCGCCATACGCACGAACAGTCAAGATGGCACCGGCCACACGCTCTTTTTTGGAAAGGTCTATAGAAACCAATTATTTTTTAGAGCGTAACTCTTAGACAGCCGTTTACAGCTTAAGGCTCGTTCACACAGACCCATTTTCTTACGTTACGTTGCGAAAAGTCACCAGGAAATCTTTGCTTCAATATAAAGCGTGGCTACCAATTCAAGGAGATAGCCGAATGTTTCGGGGACTTGGGCGTAACGTAAGAAAACGATGCTGTGTAAAAAGTTGAACCGAGCTCAACTCCTTACGTTACGTTACGACAAGCCTTGTGTCCTTGGTTGCCATGGTAACTCACCGTCCTAGCTCGTCGTCACCGAAACATTTGCTGCCTCGAATGTCGCTTGCCAGGCTATCTCCTTGAATTGATAGCCACGCTTAATACGAAGCACAGATTTCCCGGTGACTTTTCGTAACACAACGTAACGTAACGTAAGAAAACGGGTCTGTGTGAACCAGCCTTTAAGCGGCGTCGCCGCCGGCGTAGCCGCGCGTTGCGTTATGGGACGTTTCCCATAATGGCGTGGCGCGTGACGTCACGTGTGACGTCACGAGGGTCACTCCCGTGATGGTTACGAGTGTCACCCTCACAAGGTTCACGATGGTAACCCTCACGAGGGCCTTATCGGGTTACTCAGACGAGGGTTACACTCTCGAGGGTTAAGGGTCACGAGGAAAAAGTCACGACGTTACCTTTGTGACGTCAAGTGACGTCACACGCATCTGACATTACCAATATTCTCGCTAAATTTATCGGGGAAATATTTCCGCCAACTTTTGCGGAAAACTATTTCCGCCAACTTTTGCGGAAAAATATTTCCGCTAATTTTACACTCGTGATGTCACGAGGGTAAAATTGTCCTGCTAAATTTAGCGGCAAAATTTCCGGTCTTAATTTAGCGGGGAAGGAAGAGGGGCATACTCTCCCCCCTCGTATTCTTCCCTGCTCCTCCTCAAGTGTTGCACTCTAATTCGGCAGTACAGAAAATTGTGAATATCTTGATATTTTAGTTGAAAAGCTTGTTTAAAGGGACACTAAAATAAAAATAAAAATTTCGAAAAAACGCAAATTGGACACGTATATTAATTTAAAAAAAGTTACCGCGAAAAAAAAAATTAGAGCAATAATTACGCAGCTATGCGCCATTTAGGTGCAGAATGTTGACGTTGCAGCCCTAAAAGACCCGCTTTGTGCTTACAAGGTAATTATATCTCTCACTGGCTGGAGATATAATTGACATGTAAAATGTTTCCATAGTAACCATGAGACGTAGGAACAATAAAAAAAACAGACATAGCAACGAAGTCTTTTGCACAGCTTTTATTGAACAACCATCGCCTTATATACATGTCCCAGAACTCTTTCACAATTCAAACGGCCTCCTCGCTCCTCGCGCACGCCCTAAGACGTCGCGAATATGCATCACGTGTTCCTGTGGGGTTGGAGGTTAAACAAGCACGTCCTCTATAAACGGCAGGACAAAGCTGCGGTAGGTACTGTTCAGCACCATGTCCATCAATGTCTGGAATGCCGCTGGTCCATCTGCCACTACGAAAGGAATTCTGGTGAATTTGAAGGTGCCTTGATGGCAGATGAATGCCGTCCTTGGTATGTCTTTCTGTGCAACGGGAATCGGGAAGAACCCTTGTGACAAGTCAAAGCTTGAGAACCACTGTGCACCGGCGAGTTGCACCAAGAGCCAATCGGTATGTGGCATGGGAGTTTAGAGGCCGTTAGGGCTCTAACTCCTTCTTGCGTGTGTTTAGAGGCCGGTAGGCCACAGAAAGCCGAAAGTAGTCTCCAGACATTTTGGCTACGAGCACTGATGCGCTGGCCCATGGACTGGTGCTCCGGCGTATCACACCAAGCTTCCGGAAGTCCTTGATGCACTTGTCCGTAACTTCTTGTTTGCGGGTGTCAACGGGGCGCAGCCTACAGCGAGTGGGCGTCTTGTCGCGGATTTCAATAGTGTGCTGGGTGAGCGACGTGTAGACAAGACCTATATAGAAAAGTTGCCTGAACTCATCTGCCACGTGCTGCATTCGCGAGGGGACCATGCTCTCTGCATTTCCTTCAACCTCCGCGGTTGTGTCGCCAGATTTCATAGGTATGCTTCGCTGTTCTGTAAATAGGCTGTCCAGGCAATAGTCTTCTTCAACCATTGATGCGGTGGTAGAGTCCGTGCTGCTCAGAAATGGGATAAGTGATTGTGGCTCTGTTCCTATAGTCCATCCACCAAGAACCACATGCACTGAAATGCCTGATGTAGTGAGGAAGTCCCACCTAAGTACAACATCCCGGCACAAATCGGGCATCCAAAGAAAACGCTGTAGTCTGAATCCACCCACCCATTGTATTGCGCGTCGGAGTGATGTAGTGAACTGCGACCGCGCAGTGGCTAAACGTAGGGCGAGCACTTTATTCTTTAGCTTGGCTCCAGTAGCTTTTGCCGCCATCAACGCCGGCGTTCCTAGAAGGCTGATACTGGAACCTGTGTCCAGGAAAGCTCTAAAATTCACGTCCCCTATGCGCACATCAAGCAATGGCTCCTTTCTTCCGGCAGCGGTCACCACTCCTAGGGTGGCGTCGTAGGTGCCCGCCGGGGCAACACCTACCAACGTCCGTTTCCCGGGCACGACGCCTGCACGTGGCCCGGCTGGTTGCATCGGAAGCAGAGCTGTGGGGCCCGTGGTCGGCCAGTTGGGCACTGGCGCGCGATGTGACCCATGCCACCACAACTGTGGCACTGTACTTGCATGCCGCCGCAAGAGGGGCGCTGCTGCTGGCTGAACCTGCCTGGAGCGAGGAATGGTGGTCTGGGCGTCGCTGTTGCCACCAACTGATCCTTGTAAAATGACGGCTACTGAGCCGCCGGTTGTAGGGGCCATAATTGAGTGGTCCAAGCTGCTGTTTCTGTTGTCGCTATGGCGGGGGCGTGAGCTGTCGGCATCCCAGCTGATGGAACAGTGTACTTCGGCCGGCTGTGGAAGGCAAGGTCGCGTGTCACCTGTGTGCTGGGCAGCGGTGGAGGCGCGTATTGCAGGCGCCGTCATGCTCTCTCCATGAGTCCATCTGCTGCCTCGGCCAGCTCTCCCAAGTTGGCGAAGGTCTTGCCCTCCAGGAAGTCATAAAGTTGCGGAAGCATCTGCTGAAGCACCCGATTTAGCTCTCGGCGTCGATAACCGTTTCTCCTAGTCGTTCGTAATACGCCGCGATGTCGTATATAAAGTGCTTGAGGCTCTCTTCGGGATGTTGGGTCCAAAAGCAAAACTCCTTTCCGAGTTTTTTTTTAGATTGATGGGTGCGAATTCTTTTTTGAATGCCGTAACAAATGCTTGCTGGTAACCGAAATTCTCGGTAATACGAAACCAGAGTTTCGAGCTGCCCTCGAGGGCTTCTGGCATCTCGCGACAAAGTCAGATCTTCAGGCCTGACGCCGTTTAGGAGACAAAAGGACTAGAGATGGTCGACAAATTCTTCGGGCGACTGGAGATCGCCGAACCCGGTAAATTTGGGGTGATCAAGAGCAACGAACCTCTGCTTGGCGGGTGCTGAGGATGGCATCCCCGACCGTGCTAGAGCGTCCGCTGGGTCAATGGGCGCGGATATCAAAAAGGGTGCGCACTTGGGCGGCGACTTGATCTCTTTAGAGCACCTAAGCCATTGATCTCACGCAGCATTTCTTGGACGACATCCCGAAACCGTCTAGGTCGTTGACCCATGATCCCGGACGAGCACCCACTTTGTTAGGCTGAGACACAAACAACTCTCCTTTATATCCTAGACATCGCGTGACGTTCGCAGTTAGTGACCTCTACCTCACAGTCCTCTTTTTCTTCTTCTCAGCGTCTATCTTCCCTTCGTCTTCTTCTTGAGTCCTGCTAATTTATATCGCCAACTCTTGGCGCTGTTCAAGCCACGCTCCCCCGTTGCGATCTCGTCACAGCGTTACATCAAAACAGAAAATACTTACACTATTTTTTATAAAGGTTTCAAGATTATGTTAAAAGATTTCCGTATAAAAAGACAAAAAAAATTAAAAACGAATGTTTTTAGAAAATGTACTTTTAATATCGTACTTTTAGCAATTCTTCTTCTCTTCCGAAGTGCTTTTCACTGCATTATATCTAATTGACAATACCGATTATATTTTTCGAATAGATAATGTTTTAGGCTTTCGTTTGATGTGCTGTTCTTGACAAAAGGGTGAAGGAAATGAAAGTTATAATTACTCAAGTTCGGCAAATATGTACCAGAGGGACTAGGATTTACCATTTTTACTTAACAAAATTTGTAAAAGAAAAAAATTTCATGAGAAATGGCACCTAAATTTTAAAACAAGTGTAAAAAAAAGTTTGATTGCTGTGAAGCCAATACATGAGCGTAGCGGGAGTCTCAAATGTGCGACCTCTGACAATCGCCAAAGTCTCTGCATCCGCCTTCTTTCAATTCAAATTAAAACTCGAAAATCTTTGTTTTATTCAAAAACGTTTGCGCACAACATATATTTTTCCAGAATATTTTGAAGACCCAAGATTTTTTCTTGCATGATTTGAGATAAAACCATACATATTGCCTCTATAAGAGTAAAATAGATGGTCTTCGCCAATTTTGTTATCAGAGCGCAGTTGTCCGCTCTAGGGCTGACAAGTATTTGTTCGGGGAACAACCAAAAAGAAACGAGCACTGGCCGGCGAAAAGAAATACGCGACTTCGAGAAAATATCGAAAATCTAGTATAATTGTTTTCACTTGTACTTATTCTAACGGGATTGAGCGTGCCATGAATAATAACTATGGTAACCTTTTCGGTTGCAGAACGCAATCGATTGGTTAAAAGAAGATGCACCAATTGCTCCCGGGCTGGCTTTATGTCTCCGAGGAAACAAAATACTTTCTTGAAGCACCAATTACCTAGACTTAAGCTAAAAAGTCAATCGATGTGATCACGGCTGCAAAAACACCTGGGCCGGACGGATTAAGTGTGTAGTTTTATAATAATTTAAAGTACGGCATTCAATCATTTCTTCACTAGCTATCTCGAGAAGCTTACCAGGTGCGCGCGTTAATGCCTTCTTTTTTGTAAGCCCATGCCGTATTTTCCTCGAGGTCTGAGGATGAATCGAAACTTCGTCAAGTGTCCGGCTGCCGCCCAATAGCTTTATGCAACATTGGCTCCAAAAGTTTTGCGAAAGTATTAACAAAACAACTGAAAATGCTTTCGCGCTTTGAGCAACGTGTCCTCAAGACTTATTAACCATGTTGAATTAACCTGATACTGGGGTAGAGAAGAAACATCGAAACGTAGAAGGGAAAGAAAATAGACAATACGACGTCTCAACTCAAGACTTATCTTTATGAAAACACCCTTGAACTAGTTCTACAAGTTCTCTACTCTCTAGTGTCTTGCCCGGTAATTGTTTTGGTAGTTTTAGAGCTTGTAAAATACTCTTCGTGGTCGAATATTTTCAATCCCATCCTATGTTACCTCGGCAGTACACTTGTGGTCTCGACATGCCCTAAGGAAATGTTCGCAGTGTTCAAGCTGTCGCACCATTGATATCGCAACACATGTTTACAACCATACAGTGGCATAGGGAAAATTAAATAGGTGTTTGAGTTTAGTTATAGCTATTTCGTTTAAGTGAATAAAGATAGTTTAGAAGTCGAATGACCGTTATAAAATATAGCAGTGAGGCGATTCAGCAAAATAGCTGGTCAGAAAATTGTGTCATGCGGCCAGGGGAGGCATTTCCCTCAGAAGAATGTTCTCAAATAAAGACGCTGATGGCTACGCGTGACGTCTAATCCCACATGATGGAGAAGTTAGGAGGTCAAGGGGAGGATATCCAGATACTTTGCAAAGCTATCCAATGGAATTCTACTTTTGTTTTTGCGCTTTCACAAAAAACGAGAAAAAAGATGAGGGTACATAATATGTGTCAATCAGAGTTCCTCCGCCTAAACAAAATATGCTACTGGCGCGCGTAAACGTGAGTAGAAGACTTTACTTTAAGATTTGCACTCCAGAATCTATTGCTTTGTTCACCAATACTATGTTAATCACACGTGGCAGGAACATGGAAGGACGTGGCTTCGGGTTCTATCAGAGTACTTAATGACCCGGCGCTCGACTTCAGCGCCTACGCAATGCTGCAGTTCCAGTTGCGCGCCTCACCGTAACAGTCCGCTGATGGTAGTCAATTCCACTCTCTCTGGTGTTCCCGCCAACTGTGATTCAGGTGGTACATATTATATCTACTGCGCGCAGGCAGTATCGTAACCGCGGAGGGGGTAAGTACGTACTTTTGGTTTTACTGTCTAGTCACATAACGCATTAACATACTATATATAACCCTAAGTCAGCAGCACAGCTTAGTCGAATGCCAGAGTCCGACGACTACTTTGATGTGAAATGTTGCTGTCCTTCTCTCGCCAGTAAACATCATTCCACGCTTGTCTCGATATCGAATAAATATTACGAAGATAACTAGGAAAACGAAACGATGTTAATAAGAAGTTAATTTCGCCATATTAAAACGATGCGATCAGTTCCCATAAACTCGGATGGAAAGAAGCTTTAGTACAAAGAGGCATTTCGTGAAGGCCAGCCGCTCGTTCTTCTACGTTTTACTGGTTCGAAGAGTGGCAATCTCGCTGAGTAGGGACATCGACTTTTGCCCGAGTCGGTGATGTACAGCAATTATTCTCGGGAGTGCAGACTTGATGCTTATTGGTTCTCGTGGGGAGCCCCTAATACAATCTAACGACCCCTTCTTTCACGCGTTAGTTTATCCACGTAGTCCGTTCATTGTTATGGTCCAAGGTTTGTTTAAATTCAAAATCTCACTGAATGTCTGAGAAGGACGCAAATCGATCTTCGTTTCTAAAACTACGCGTTCTGCGCTTAGGGCTAAGACCTTAATATTTTTCTCTAAAATTCACTCACATTTAGGTCTTGTTCAACGAAGGTACTAATTTCAACTCGGGTCTTTGGTGGAAGTTGAGATAATGGCTATGAAAACATAGGAAACAAAGTAGTCTATCTGAAAATAAAGCTGGCATTAAAAGGGAACGGTTAAGCGAAGTGTATTCAATTCGGGAGGATGTCGCTTCCTAAAGGACACATGCAAAAAAAAAACATTTTTTAAAATAGCCTAGATGGAAAAAGTATGTTATAAAACGAATTTACAAAGAAGAAAGAAAATTTTTAGAGCTATATTTACGGCGCAAAACGAATTTGTAGTTGGCGCCTGCGGGAGCCGCCGCTGGTCACGTGGTAGACCTGTGCGTCGCCGCCGCCGCACGCTGAGCGTTTTGCGCCGCCGCTTCAACGCGTTTCTCTACGCCGCCGTCGCCGCCGCCCAGTGGCGTAGCTAGACCATCTGGCACCCGGGGCCCTTAGGTCTTTTGTCACCCCCCCCCCCCCCGCTCCCCGAGACCGCAAAGCTAAAAGCCATAACCGCGACGCGAGGTCACGCAGCGATAATGAAATAATAAATACAGGGTTAGCCAGCAAACAGTGTTTTTTTTATTTAACTATGTACACATAATGAGGACACATGAAGTTTTTTTTATATTGAGCATTTGTGTCACGAAAGCTGAACATTCAATTTCTTCATAAGTTCTTTCGCCGACACTTGGCTTCTGCAAAGTTATTGATTACTGTTGTAAAATTTATGTTTTTGACACGTTCTTTTTCTATGGACAGTATCGACAGGTTTGAGAGCCTTTCATCGCTCATGGTGGAGCGCAGAGACGTTTTGATTAGCTTTAGCTTGGAAAAGTTCCTTTCGCATGAGGCAACTGAAACACAAATGGTGAGGAACAAGCGAAATATAACAGTCAGGTTTGGAAGGGTCTCGAAAAAGCTCCATTTGGCAATAAATTCTAGAAACTGCTTTGCATTCCAAGTTTTTGTCTCATTAGGATGCTTCCCAGCGGCTTTCAGGTGCCTTCGCAGTCGGATGATCTCCATAACGATTTCGTCATCATGACCGGTGAACTCGTCATAAACTTCAGTGAGGCTTGGTGTCAATGTCCGAAGCGTTTCCTCGGTCTCAAGTACTATAGAAGCAGGCTCAATGACGCAGAAAACCGACGCACACCTCTGGTTTAGAGAACGTGAAGGCTCAGTTTAGAGAAATGCGGTCTGTACGCGGCGGCAAGCTAGGCTTCCAAACAGACCTTGTGGTCACCCTCGGTATCGCTCCGGGAAAATATGATATAATATCAAGCCCGAGCGTGCACCGCCAAAGGTTCACCGCTAACGATTCGGCAAGCAACAGCATGCCGGCGGCCGCCATTTTCTCTAAACAGAGTTTCGAGGCAATTCGGTAAGATGTTGTCGCTAAAACGAGCCTCTAAACCGCACGCCTAAAATGGAAAGTAATGCAATCAAACAATCGTTGGCATACGGTACACTGCGGCGCTGAAGCCAGTCCGTCCACGCAGATTTCCGGAAGCTCGACGGTCTCCAGTCATGGCACGCTGTGGCAACAGGGAAACGCCGTCGCCGTCACAACATTACGAATTCACTTGCCAGAACACTACATTGTGACCGCCTCCCGACGGCGAGCGACGCGCTTCCAGAACTTACGGCGGGGTCAGAGAGCGAGGGAGCTTGCTGAGCAGAAGCCTTTCGCCAGCACCTCCTCTCGGCACTTCCCCCTCGGCGCGTGGTGCGGTGCCGTGCACCGGTGGACAGCCATGGGTGCGAGTCCGGGGTGAGGGAGACGACACGTTGAGAGTTTACCCAACACGTTTACCCCCTCCCCGCGACTCCCTTCGTGTAAGACCTTCGTGTGATTTCTTTCTTCTTCGTCTGGCGCCTTCTCTTGCTGTCTCGGCGCAGTCCGGCCGTGGTCGGCGCAAGCCAGCGTCGTGTTGCGCTGGGTTTGGCGTAGACTGCACTGTTAGCAAAATAACACGTCCAAGCGTGGTAAACCGTTGTCCCATAGCGGACACGTCGAAACGTGTCTCGTTTTACACGCAGCCATCTGCGCTATTCGTTTACCATGAGGTGCCGTGTAAACTTAACACGATACACCGCGTCTGCCTTCCACGAAACAGGGCATAGCGTGTTATTATAAACATGGCGGCCAGCAGCCGAGAACAGGCGAAGCGGTGAGAGCACACAGGACACGCTTGCCTCGTCCGATGTCTTTATGCGCAGGTAAATACAGTCTCCATCGCTAGCATCACGTCTAGTAGAGCAAGGACGAGGTGACCAACGGAGAACGGCTACGGAGGACGGCGCCGCCTCGCTGGTACCCACCGTAGCCTCGGCCTCGCTCACCTTTACGTCCGATATCCTGCGCAACTTCCATATGCCTACTCTGTCGTCGGCTTTTAAGCGGGCGAAACTTGCATAAACTCATCGCTGCGTTAGACCAGCCGACGTCGCAACGTGCGAAAGTACGTGCGTCAGCGGCGACGGTAGCTGCGACGGGATTGCTAGACAGATAGAGATGAACAAACGCTGAACTTCAAGTAGATAAATGACTCGACCAAGCGAAATATTCGAATAAGGTAACGACTCGTGCCACCTAGGAGTAGGGACGCAACTGCTAGACAGACAAACGAATGCCGAACTTACGTGGACATATAACTCGAGTAAATATCTGAAACATGCGAGGTACCTTGCGCCACCTAGTGAGATTTCTAGCAGCTTGTAAAAAAATAATTGTTTGAACTCTAAGAATCATCGCGCGTAGCAGTACACATACATCATACAGACATCAGAAGAACCACATATTATACAGCACCGACACAGACACATATACAATCACAATCACTACAACGACGATACTCCCGACACTTCCTATTCGACACGCTCATTTCCCCGCGAGGTATATGATCAGCGTGTGCGGGTGAGCTCTTGGTCGCTGACCGTTACAGATTTATAGAAGAACACACAAAACACGGCGGAGAGGACAAGCCGTGTGTAAAATCTGTTTGCACTTAAAACATGTGGAGGCAAAACCTATAATCTTAATGCGTTGCAAAAGATAACGATGTATTAACATTAAATATTAAACCGGTCATGAAAAAGTTCAATTATTTGTTATTTTCTTGTTTAGCCAGTGTTATGAGGCAGTCCGGCTAGCTGGAATCAGATAGAAAAATAAGTTATTGGGATTTTATCATTATGTATTCAACAATAAATGACAATGACCGTTGCGCAAAGCATTTTTATATATTCTTTTGAAGGACATCCGCCCAACACTTCACTTCCGCCAGTTGCGGTACGGGAGCAGACGTCTTCACTTTTGGGGCGTTTTGATGCGGTTGTTGTCGTATGTCGTGTCAGTGTTGAGTGGAGCGGTGGGGCTCGGGAGTTTGTGACCGGTGTTATTCGTGATAACTGGTGTGGCGCTGATGCGTCTTTTTTTACACCGCCCCGAACTTTGAGGATTCACGGGCCCGTAACACAGCATTATGCTGAATCGCAGAGCTCCTTCTCTTTTGACGTCGGTTTCCGGTACCACTCTTGGATACTGCAAGCGCTTAAACAGTGCGCACCGTCTCGCCTACATCCCCGGTGACGTACTCGACCTGTCGAAACATATTGCTTCCGTCATTTTGGAGTACACAAGGCAGTTATCTCGCTGCTCTGGTTTCGGTTATGAAGCAAGGGCAAAACGCTCGCAGTTCCCGCCCTCAGTACACGTTGGACATCTTCCACACTTTGACACCGGATAACTGGATGAACGAGGATTTACATTTACTTCAAAGGTCACTCTCGCCGCGTCCTCACCGTTGAGCAGCAGGAGCAGCTGGCGACAAGCCGCGGATGAAAGGCTTGAGCATCAACAGCCCAAGTGCACTCGGTGCCGATGCGGGCGATGCGGGTTTCTGTCAACCGGTGAGGCTAGCACAAACCGTGACCGTTCCACCTCTTCGTCATGACACGGTGTTGCAGGAAGCAGTGTAAAATACAACTACACGGACCACCGAAGCAAACGCACTGTTATCGTGAAATTTTGGCTTGTGATTGCGCCTTTGTAGATCATCTTATTCCTTTTGCTGGAGAGGACGCAAACAGCGGGCGTAACAAAATCGCTTGCATATTCCGCATACCTCGCAAAAGCATTTACCGTCACCTTGCGAGAAGCGCACCGTCCTGACCTCCCCTGCCTTTTACCTGCTTTAGAGCAGTTTGTACCTGCTAGTAGGTATGCCATTGCCTACTGAAACTGAAACTTCAGAAACTTAGGGGCAGTGCCAGAGAAAAAGAGACAAGTTGGGAAACCTGCTCGCTTTCTCCGACTTCTCAACTCTCAAGTGATTATACCATAATAAATGCACCAACGCCTCTTCCCAAAATAAAGGAAAAGCACTATGTTCACAACGTAAAAAATGGTCTCAGTTCATGCATCTGTGGGCGAGGTAGGAAATCTTGCCCCAATTTATTCACACCGCATGATGTGCGCAACAAATTCGCACGAGATATACAGGAAAATATCGGTGAGTGACTTAAGTTTTCCTGAAATTCTGCATAACCGGTCGTTTGCAGGACCTAATCATCTACTCGAGCGGTGTGCGTCGCTGTGCAAACACGTCGCTGTGCAAACGCACTCCAACACGAAGCATCAAAACGGCAGATTTAGGACAACAATCCGGAGTCTATTGTTCAATTAAGACGACGTAATTTTGTGACAACACCCGCAGCTTTTTACTCACGCTATCCGTCAGGATACTTCCACATTTTGAAACGGAACTAGAAAGATTTACTTTCAAAGACGCTCGCCCCAGCTGGACTGGATCAGCTGACGACGACGGAACTGAACCCGTTAAACTCAACGCCACAACAACCAATTTGCGCTCCGGGTTAATGTGGCTTTCTACTTCAAGCACCGCACCACACACCACGAACGTTTCAGCTCTACTCGCATCGCCGTGTTGCACCAAACAGAACGAGATCGCCGCACTCAACGCAGCGCTGTCGTGAACGCTTGGCTTGTGGTCGCGCACTCGTGGATCCTGCGACTCCCTTCGCTTTCAAAGCACGCACGACGATTACGAATGACACTTTCCGTCTTCCGGGAACATCCACAGGGCACTTCTCCGGTCACGTCCTCGCTACATGTGTTAGCAAGCAGCGGGGCTTCTGGCTTCCCGTCGAAGCGAAACAGCGTGCGTTGTTGCTGGTTTCCCGTCAGAAGCAAAACAACGTGCGTTGTTGCCAGATTTGCTCCGACCATACAAAAACAACGAAAGCAAACCGGCTCTCGCTTCCAGCGTACATCGGCGTTGCGCCGTGGCCAGATTTTTCTGTCAGCTCTAACTTAAAGATGACCTACAGATGCAGCAACACTGGCCACCCCGGAGCGGCGTAAATTCTGAGGAAGTTGCATGGGAAGCGGCGGCAGACCTATCACTGCAGTTGAAGGGTTAAGCCAAAACGAAACCAACTGCAATGTCACGTGTTCAGATCGAGGGCACGCTTTTTATATCCATTTTAACTGTTTATAAGGAGTAATTACACCTATAACTGTATTTGTGGTGTGTGAGGAACTATTATCAAGACCCCTAAAATAAATACAAACCTCGGCGACAACAGAGAAGCCGCATTGCCGCATCGACCAGAAAAAATGGCAGCGAGCACGGTAAGCGCCGAAAGCTCCCGGTTCGCCCCGTCCCCCGACATGCCGCAATTGCATTTGGTGCCTCTCTGTCTCCGGAGACATGTTTCTTTCCGCGGCCATTTGTCTTCACGGATCTTTCTAGGTGTGTCCCCAAGCATTCCGATGCTTCGATAGCCGGCAACGCTGCGTTCGTCGCCGGGGCTGATGCGTGTTTTCGAGGTCGGCTACACGGCTGTGCGTGTATAGCCGAACCAAAACACGTTTTTTACAACCTCGCATGATTTTTGATTGAATTACTCATTACTCAACGTGTAAATTTATGGTAATTTGTAGTAAATAGCGTGTTTTTCACCCCAAATATTCACTAAATACACGGGGCTTTGCTAACAGTGTAGGTGGCGTTGGCTCGGCGTGCCCGGGGCACAGCTCTTTCTCGAGTGCTCCCGCACTTTCCGCGCTTGTTTTTCCGCCGGTGCGCGATGACTTTGCGCGATCCAAGCCGGATTTTGCGACTCTGCACCAGACACGTTCGGGATGGAAGAGTAGTGACCTCATGCGTCTACGCATTCTTTGCCACTTACGAACCAGTCAAGCCGGGGGGGGGATTGCCGCCATAAGTGGCACCCCCCTCGTGACTGAGACTCCGGGTACCCGGGGCCCACGGCCCCCGGCCCCCCGTTACTACGCCACTGCCGCCGCCGCACAAGTTCGTCTGCTTTGGGGCGCCGCCGCGTCATCTGACCGGCGCACAGGTCTATCGCGTCCGCTTGCGCTTTTTCAAAAGCTTCATTTGGGCTCTAAAAGTTACTTATTAACCTTTGTTTTTGTTGCACTTCAAACGAAGATAAATAAATAACTTTTTGAGACCATAGAAGCTTCGAAGAGCCGAAAGTACCACGTGACAAATAGGGGCCAGTCACGTGATAAATATGGGCCACTTTTCCGCGGCGCCCGTGGCCGCCAACTACAAATTCGTATAGCGCCGTAAATATAGCTCTAAAAAATTTTTTTTTCGTTGTAAATTCGTTTTATGACTTCCCTTTCCCAACCCGGCTGTTTAAAAAAAA
>JAZHYW010019355.1:0-18228 GCA_037355805.1 Ixodes ricinus | reverse complement strand
ATAACAGTGGTTCTCAAATGGGGGTCCGCGGACCCTTTGGGGTCCGCGAGAGCATTCTAGGGGTCCGCGAAACCCTGCCTTATCAGTAAAGCCAGGTAACAAAAATTGTGTTTTTCAGATGGAGAAGAAATGTTTCAGTTTTCTGGCGAGTTTTCTCGTGTGTATACCAATAAGAGGAGTTTACTTCACACTAGTCCTTAGTAATGTGCGTTTATTAAATCATTATCATATTTAACCTATGTCTTTCCCTTCCCTTCACCACGAACGGGGTCCTACATCATCTCCACCGATCCACAATGGGTCCGCGAAACATCGATGGTTGAGAACCACTGAGCAATAACATTGGAAAAACAATTTCAATTTCACGGTAAAAAAAATGCGTAGGAGATTTAAAAAAAAGTGGGTGAATGGATAAACATTATGACCCCTTTTGCGACAAAGAAAAAACATGTAGCAAAAACGTTTTGGCTGATACCCGCCTTCTCCAACAAAGAGATTACAGATTTCAGCATGGTCGGGTGTAGGATTTCATCCACCATCGGCTTCATCCAGCCTTCAACATTCTGTATTCTAAAAAAAGGTCCGTGCGTCTACATTCCCGTACAAGACTCCGAGAGGCAATCACCGCAACTTACCGAGGCAGCTCAGCGAATGACGATGTCGAAACATATGTTTCGACCGTAAAACGCAGAATGAGTTGTGACATTAAGCAATGCAAGCGTGAAGTTTTGCATTGCCTAATGTCAGAACTTAGAGTGTGTTTTTGGACTAAACATGTGTTTCGGCATCGTCATTCGCTGAGCTGCCTCGGTAAGTTGCGGTGAATGGCTCTCCGAGTGTTGTGCGGGAAAGTAGACGCACGGGCTTTTCTTAGAGTGTGACACGGTGTCGACCATGTCACACTCTAAAACCGTTCAATCACTTCGTTCAATAATGGTATTGCTTCACTTCTTTTCCGAAGTTGGCGCAGTCCCAAAGGAGTCTGACGTCCAATGGCTCATTCTCCTTGCAGCAGGGATATTCCGGTACGTCCGCAAAGACGTTACGGTCCTCTACCATTTTTTTTTCTTCTCTCTCAATGTTTCTTTTTTTTTCTTTTTTTTATCCGGTGTTATTGCGCTGCTTTCGGGATCGAAGGTGTCTCCCTTTTTGAAGGAACATAGCTTACAAGATCCCCTTTAGGGAGGAATATATATACCCTTTTTTCTAAGAGTGTACGCGTCGGGCGGATCGACCTGGCGTAGGTCGATGCGGCGCTCGATTAGGCGTGACACAGCGTCCGTCGAAGACCCACCGGCCAGGTGGTCGGTCTCGTCTCTATATCTGCGCACAAGGCGGCCGCCGTCACGCACCTTCGTGGCGTTCACGCAGGACGCACGCGATGCCGCCGGACAGAAGGGAGGCCGCCGCCGGCCACAAATGTCCGTAAAGTCGCCGTCACACTGCTCGCATACACCGTACAGAAGACACGCTGTGTTCGCTGCCGACACGATGAGTGAATTGTCTGCGGACAGGCCTCCCCGCACGTTCGAAGTCACGCTTGCTTCACACGTGCGAATGTTTCGAACATTTCTGCAGACAGTTTCGGTAGCGTGAGAGGTCTGTCATATATACGAGGAAGAGACACGCGTCAGACAGTATCTGCTGGCTGTCTATTTGTGCGATGTATTCGCGCTTTCTTCGTGATCGGTCTCGGTAGCTGTTTTCGTCGTCCCCAAAATCCAAATGAACGTTTTGTAAGAAGAAATAAAAAAAAGAATGTGCATTAAATGCGAGAAAATCAACGTTCGCAGAAGAGGTATAATGATAAACTGCATGCGCGCGGAAATGTTTCTAACTGCGGCACGGGCCGATAATGAAAATGCTCTCGGAGGACACTTTGCCTGCACCATTTATTTTTCCACACACACACACACACACACACACACACACACACCACCACGCACACACGCACGCACGCACACACACACACACACACACACACACACACACACACACACACACACACACACACACACACACACACACACACACACATATATATATATATATATATATATATATATATATATATATATATATATATATATATATATATATATATATGACGAAGGCCGGACTCCGGCCGAAACGTCGAAGAATAAATCATCCGTTGTGGCTGTTTTCACCAAAGGTTTTTTCTTCCCAGTAATTTATATATATATATATATATACAACATGTTGGCAACCACAAAACTGTAGCCGGCTACTGTATTATAATCTAAAATACAATCAAAATATACGACTATACAATTTCTCATTCTCAACGAGGCTCCGTTACGAATCAGACTCGAGGATTTTAATGTATTTAAAGTACCTGCGGGAATAAGAGAGGCCGCGGAAGCCTGCCTCCGGTACACGCATGGACGTTTCTAGATAATCATGGCTGGGATTCACGTGCGAATCCTCGAATAGACTCTTTTCAGTAAAGTCGAGCCCCAGAATCCGAGAATGCGGTTAAAAGCTTAAAAGACTTCAAGAGCGCCGAGCAGTCATCTTGAAAATTGACCCATGAACGTTACCCTCGGTGAATAAAGTTGAGGGTCCCTGATATATGGGAGATTTTGTTGTCACGTCAGAGACATCAAAGCAGACACGTTTAGAACTTCTATGTCCCAGATGGCTCAGACTTTTAATAAGGCTCTGTTCAACGATTAGAATTCCAAAGGTACTTTCTCCGGCATTCCAAACGCACAAAGACTGACGCGACAACAACCAGCAGCGATTTTTTCATTTTTTTTAGGGGGGGGGGTCACTTGACACTGCTAGGTGGAGCGCACCTTTAACCCTTTAACTGGCAAGATAAGAAACAGTGAGACTAGAATTTTTTCGTACCTCTATTTTCTCTCTGTAACACGCTAATACATACCAGAATAAATATGAAACTGTTTCATCGAAAACTAATCTAGATACAAAAGGTCGACAATTTTGTTGATCTGCCAGTTAGGGGTAAAGTTACGGGCCAAAGTCAGCGAGAGTGCACTGATGTTAACAAAAAACCTAGGCCCCCCACTGGCAGTCACAAACGATTTTACCGCTGGACGACTTTTGCGCCATCCAGGAGGCCTTCATTATCAGGCAAGAGGGGTACGTTGAAGAATGTACCCTTGGTACAGGAGGAGGTCATGAATGATCCCTGTGGAGCTGGATCTGGAAAAAAATTTTGAAACCCCATTTGTGTGGCTTGTTGCAGACAAACTGTCCCAGGTTTCCTGCACGTGTGCCTTTGTAGGCTACCATCACCTCGTCAATGCTGTGTTTGCTTTCTGCTGGAATATTAAAAAAATTGTGTTCTCAGGTTTTCAAACAGAGGCCGCACCTCGAAGAGCCGCTCACCACTCGCAGGTTGAGCAAGGTTATATGCGAAGTGCACGTAACGTATCAGTGCCTGAAACCTTTTCAACGGCATGTCGTCAGCAACTGGGGGAAATCGTCTGTCCAGTGACCAGCAGTCTTCCAGTGATGGAAAATTGTAGACACCCACAAGCACGAGTATACCCAAAAAGCTTCGGATTTCCTCGGGCCTTGTTGCTATAGAAGTTCCTTGCTGTTGTGTGCTTTATAAGTTTGTCGTTAAAGTTCTCAGGTCAATCAACTCGGCTGTGAACATGGACGTGAAGTAGGCGTATGGTGTCACCACCTTATGAGGTGGCTTGTGGACCTTTTCTGGAACTTGCAGGTTGGGGATGTCAGCTCTCTTCTATTTTCTTGATTTGGCACGACCCTTACTCGGTCTCTGTGGTCCCTCATCCTCCTCGTCGTCAGAAACGGGAACGGGAATGAGCGCGCGGCTACGGCTCTTTTTCTTTTTGGAGGGCAGGTGCTAGCAGCTGTGAGCGAGCGTTGACGACGCCATGAACCGGTTCCCGCATTGGAATCAAAAGTTGTGGTTGCACATTCGTCTTTGCTTCGTGACCTTTCAGGTGTGTCCGCACCTTCTGTTTCACGAGGTACGTCGTCATCGCTTGAGTCAAGCTCAGAGTCACTCGGGTGCAGCGGAACAAGCGCTACACCTCGCTCCGCTCTGGGTTTCCCGTAGAACGTAGTCTTGTCCATGGCTAAAAAAAGATTACTCTTGAATTGCAACCAGATCAATAAGCAGAGTCTTATTTCTAAATGGATATTACCTGCTGCACAAAATCATCTCTAAGAAACCACACGGGAACTAGGATATAAAGCAACAGCGCACTAGAGAAACAGATACTCTAAAGTCCAAAGCACACACACACACACACAAAATAAGCACTTACACAGCACTTTGTAGGTGTTTTTCTATTTGTGCTTAGGACATGAAATGTACGCATAAATGTTACCCACCACTTTAGTTTTAATACGAGCGCTATTGTAAATAAATAATTTTAATACGAAAGCCGTAGCGGCATGCCTGCAACACTTTCCCTGTACCAGCATAAGGTGCGCCTCTTTGCCCTGAACTGGCAGCTCAACAATTTTGTCGACTATGATCGCGGACCACCTGCGAATCTTTCAAGCACCGAAACATAACAATATTTCTATACCGTGTTCCTGATGACTGCTCTTTCGAAGGTGTAAAATATGAATTCCCTCACCTGAGACAAACGCTTCCCACAGCGCCCAGAATGCGGCCACCACAGAGAACGCCAAGGAATGACAAAACCCGCGCTTTTGGCCATTGAAGCAGCAGCATGCGCCCTTTGTCAATAGTTTTATCAACTATAATGAAGAACATGTGTCTCAAAAACGCCAAATTTAGAGGCGTGTGTTTGTATTTGGATTCCGCCTTATTTTAGAGTCATTTTTAGTTAGGTCTACAATATTGTTGATCTGCGGGTTAAAGGGTTAAAAGGATCTATTACCACGATAAAACGTCGCCAGTACAAAAACACCCGCAAAAAATGCAATTTACAATCGACTAACAATGATGTCCTGCGCGGGCCTTTGTCTTCCAGGTGCTATTGCTTATTAGCGCCAAAATGTTTTGGTGGTGCCCTCGTATGGTTCCCTCTCGTGACGTCATTACCTTGCGAAGAACAAGTTCTATGGTGTTTGTAATGAGCATGGTGAAAAATTGAAATCATAGCGCTCTCTAAGCAACACTGCCAACACCGTCAAAATTGAAGTTCTTACATTCCTCTTGTTTCCGTCAATGAGAAATCCTTTGCTGACGTCAAAGTCAGCATTCGACCAATCGTGGAAGGCCGATCACAGCGACGCCTTCGACCGCTCACGTCGCTACATCCGAGAAAAGTAAACATCAGGCGGCCAGGCGATGAGAGAGCATCGGAGGAGCGATGAGCGGTCATGCCGGGAAGCCACAGCGCGCGCATTCCTCGTGCATCCCCGTACACCGCGATCCGGACAGGCGCAGCGAGATCGTTTGTCCCCGATTCTCCTCCGTTCGGGCCCCCGCAAACGAGCTCATCTATAAGATAGCGAGGCGGAATCGCTTAAGCGAGGCAGTTAGCGTCCACGACCACCATCGCATTAGACCCGCGACAAGCAGCAACGGTGGCCGAGCTGCCAAGACAACGACGACGGGGGAGAGGAGCGCGTTCTCTCGCGGGCTGCTCATTCCATCGGGACGAATGCCTCGTACACGGAGCGGGGCAAGCGACAGCGCGTTCCACCTCACCATGGACCGCGGAGAATGCTACGAGCCATTCCAGCCAGTACAATGCCGTGTGACTGTCACGTGATTAACGGGAGAGGGGCGGTCAAAAAGTCATTAAGTATACGTTACTCGTTACTTCGAGTCAAGACGAACCTGTTACATAAGCTTGAAAGCTGAAACGATAAAACGTTATTTCCTCATTAGTCTGAGTGTGTCGTTTGAAACGTTCTTTGGCTCGTCAGGAAGGGGGGGAGCCAGATTTAGTGATTAAAAGCTCGACGCTGATTGGCTGTTGGAAAGGTAACGTGATCAAGGCTGATTGGCTGATTGCGGTGAGTATGCATGGAAGTTCTGGAAAACGACCCGACTAGCGTTAATGTCTTGATTCCAGGAACTATAGTATCAAGTTTATATGTCACGTGTTAAGTTATCTGACGAAGAGTGCCATGGGCGTAAGCGCCGGGCTCAGTAACGTTGCGGAGCGATACAGGACACTTTTAACGCGTAACACAATTTCCCAGCAATTTTATGAGCCTCTGCTCGCAATGTTTACCGTCATTAATAGGGAGTTTTCGTAGATGGTTTTGCCGTCCCACAACGCCCTCCGCAACCCGGTACGATACCCGGAACTCTACAGTCAGTGCTATTGGCGCGCAGGTGCAGTAGCACCTTTTTCGTGCGCAGGCTTAGCGAGGTGTGAAACGCGATCTCCGAAACACTCTAATAGTTCCTCGCTTTTTAACGCGTCCATTCGGGAATAACGAGGCTATATACAGACATACCCCGAGCGCCTCTTTTTATGGCCTATAGCGTGTTTCCGTCGTGCAAATTACAGTCCCGAGTTGCGGTGAGAACTACTTACGATTGGGTACTTGATGCATCGCGCAAGTTCCTCCTCGAAATGCTACTAAATACACTGTCACTTCATAAAGGAACGAAAATGAGTTACTCTTTCCTTCTCTTAAAAAGTAACTAGGGCGCTACTTCGTTACCGAAAAAGTAAATAAGTACAAGCAAGGCGTTACGTGCAGAGTCTAGCTACGAGCCTTCGATGCCAATCCAATGCCGTGCCGAGTGTCACCTGACCCCCGGGAGCGGGGGCGCGCACGTAGTCACGTGACAGGTTCACAACGCTCGATTGGCTGGGACGACTCGCAGCATCCGCCGAGGTCCTTCGTAAGGTCAAACGGAGCGTCTATTTTCTGCCCGTTGACTCCGCGACTGCACACTTGCTATCCGACATTCGGATAGCGGAGACGCTCGAGGTGATGTGGGGTGGCCATCCGAGCGCTACAGTCCTTGGGAAAGGGAACATGTCGAACATGGGTCCCGCGCGTTTCTCTCGCGATCATTTCGCTACGCTTCCTGAAGATATACGACGCCCCGCGCGCACGTGCGTCGTAGCCACTGGAAAGCGTTTCCCTGGTCTTTGTTTAGCTAGTTAAACGAAGGGCTTATTAGGGAGTTTTCGTAGATCGCTTTCGCTGTTCCGCAAAGCTCTCCGCAACCCGCCGGATACGTCTACAGTCAACGCCATCGGCGCAGGCGCAGTAGCGACTTTGTAGCGAGGCTTAGAGGGGAAACGCGGTCTACGAAAACTCCCTATTCTGAATCCGAACAGCGCCGATTTTGTTTCGAGCGTTCGCGCACGCGAATGGCGCGTGCTTTGCTAGCCTTCGAGATATTATCCAACGAATACGAAGCACATCGAGCCGCCGATTCGTAAACGTTGAAAAGGTGTATTGGCGCTGAGAAATCGGGGAGTCGTTTTCTTCAGCGGATTTCTCTCGAAACTCAAAGTCAGGTTGCTAAAAGGCCTAACATGGTGTAAGCAAGCACGGGAAGTATACGTGTGCGGTGCTGAGGCTTCTAGGTACTGCGAAAATGACACGATATAGCCTATGGAAAACTTTCGGTTTGTTTTGTTTAATTGTGCGACATTGCCAAGGCTAGCGTATAGTTTCAACGTCGCCGAAGCCCCGCACTGCTGCTCGAGCATGCGCACTCTTAAAAAGAAGGATGCATGTATTGCTCCATAAAGGGAGGAACGATCTTGTCCCCTAGGTTTCGTTAAAAACGGAGCAGCGTTCGTCTACGCAAACGGTGGAGCATCATTCCTCCCTCGCCTGCGTAGCAATATGGCGGCTCCGAATCGAGTGAATCGAGCTCAGTAAGGCTTAACGAGGACGCCAGGACGCTACGCATAGCGAAGGTCTTTACGTGCAACGCTGCCGCGATTCAACCGAAAAGAGCTAGCATAGTTTTCGTGCAGTCAACCACCTCGCACCACCGGCGACGTGATTTCTGCTGTTCCCGTGCGACTGCAACTGTCGTCTTGAATCTGTAGAGGGTAAACTCGCTCAGCTGGACGCGATGCTTCACGGGCAGAGAATTCGATTTTCGACCCACATGAATGAAGTTAAAGCCGTGACTTGCGGCAGCTGTTAGGTCTACGGAGCTACGCCGTGGTGAGCTCGAAAACTTCAGTGCTCACCCCACAGCGCGCCATGCACCGTAGAAATAAAATAAAATAAAAAAGATAACTTTTTCTTGGCGATCTTATTTACCGTCCTTTCTTAATGCTGAATTCCAGACTGTAAATATACGTACTTCTCGTCGTATTTCAAGGCTGTTAAGTGCTTTCCCCAAAGCGCAATCGCTCTCGGGAAGGGGAACAGAGAACATCGCAGACGACAGTTACATTGGCTACTGTACGATAGGAGCTACGGTTCAGACCAGCGTTCCAACATGACTATTCGCACGTCGAACGACTGAACCGTAATTCCTCAAGTGGTTTTAAACTCTTTAATGTAAAGCGTAATGTCAACCTTCGACACCCCACCCCTTCGATCACGGCCCGACCAGCGGCATTAATGCCCGACAGTTTACATGATCCTTATCTTGCTGTCACACCACTGATACGCGAACACACGGTACACGGTCACATTGGCTTCAATTCTAGTCTTTGTTCAAAACTCACAACACTGCCATCTCGATGTTGCTGCTATGTTGCTGACACGCGGTAATACAAAACCAGGTTGATTGGTTGGCACTCTGCGCCAGGAAACAGAGCCGAACGCAGCACAGAAGATACGCGGTCACCCAGCACCAAAACCTGCCTGTCTTGAACGCAGTTTTCGCGATTTCCATAACGCCGTCAACGTCGTCACGTTGTTCCGCACGGTTCTGCAATCCGGAGACGGCTATCTGCTCACTGCTCCGGAACGCCGCCGTTTCTAACGGCTTCGTTTGCTCGCTTGACAAAATTACCGTTAAAAACGTCAATGCCACTGTTGTGCAGGTTTGGACTGGGAGATGGGATTACAGGCGGCCTTCACTGCCTCTGAAGCTCAATTAACTCAACAACATTTATTAATCAACGCGCGCGACGTGCTCGAAAAACGAAACCGAAAGAAGATGAGGCAGGAGGGCGCCCTTTCTCCCGTCTGCCTGGAGAAGGAGAAGAACGTCTCGTTCCTCCTTTCTTGTCGTGTCCGCTTGGGGGCGCGTCAGTAGAAGGAAGGAAAACGCGCCGTTGCCACCTTTTCCTCCTTTTTTTCCCTTAGGGTGCAGCTTCGCAACACGCGCGAAGGAGACGCCAAACAAAGACAAGCGCTCGCGTAAGTAAATCTGACAGCGCTGCGGAAACTAGAGCTATAGCACTTGGCAACGTAGCACAAAAAAGTTGCCGCCGAGCATACAGTGCGCCAGCAAAGGGCAAAATAGTTCCGCGAAGCACTGCTTTCCCGCCACACCGCCCTTCCCCATAGACCAAAAACCGCAACAAACGGACGTGCACACAAACACACACACAAGAAACAAAGTGCCACGCAGCCAGCCAGCTCCCGACGCATCCCAAGTCCCTCGCTAAAAGTCTGAAAACAAGACACGGGTGTTGACTGCTTGCGAAACCTGCTTCCGAATTCACGCTCCGGCTCAGCGGGGCAGACGGGGTCGCCAAAAGACAGACGACCAAACAACCCGAAAGAAAGCAACAGCCGCACCCAACGACGTCGACGGCGACAACAACAACAACAACGGACAAACAAAATGATCAGCGGGGAATGCTGCAGCTCCCAAGGACAACAAAGAGAAGCGCGCGTGCGCCAGCGGCAGGGAGACACTCTATATCTGCCGCGGTGAGTCGCTCTTTGTCTCCCGCTCCTTTAAATCAAACTCCTCTCTGTTTGCTTCGTGGTCGACTCATCTATCTATCTTGCTTTATACCTCCGGTTATTGTAACACCCGCTGGTGCAACGCGCCGTTTGCTATCACTTGCTCGGCGCTTCGCGTGGTTATGTGATGTAGGCAGTAAGCTGACAGGCGCTGGCTGCTCTTGCTCGAGTTTGCCGTGACGCGGTAAAGATTTTTGTTCTTTTTTCACCTTTTCCCTTGCAGCGCGCAATTTGTTTACATGAGGGATTGTTTGCGCGGGATTTTGGCTCAGAAAGTCGGAGCGCCTGGCGTACGTTGTCCACCCGGTCGAGCTGTATAAGCGCGTCAGATGTGACGCATGCTTATAAAACAAAGCACCAAGCGCATGAAAAAAGAAAAATAAGTCAACTCTAAAAGTTGTTTAGAGATTTCTCTGGTGAATGTTTATCTATCTCAACATTTTAAATAAATCAAGAAGCTGGCGCATCTGAAACGTGTATCAGTGTAGACTTTACACGATCCGAAGTATACGCTTAATAAGCGACAGAATGCAAACCAACGCTCATAGCGCCTCAAATAGACCGCGGCCAATTCGAGAACAACAATTATACGGGCTTTTGCACTCGACCCTCTCAAACTTCTGCAAAACGGACAACATCAAAACCTCCGAAACACCGTAAAAAAAAAAAAAAAAGAAGAGAACACTCTTTTTTATAATGAGCGTATTGAACTTGAGTGCGTTTTGAGAAACCCGCAACGACAAGTGATGAACGGATGTCGGTCCCATCCCCACTACAAAACTCAATACACCTTTTCGCTATCTGGATTATAGAACTGGAAATCTAACTGGAATTATTTCTGGAAGCCTGAACTCAAGATTGCAAACAAAGGAATGATTTCGCAAAACGTGAAATCCGAAAAGAATCCAATAAGATTTCCAGTTCCATAAACAAGATAGCGAAAAGTTATATATTGGGTTTTGGCCCATAGGGATCCGTTCGACATCTCATCATGAAAGAAAAGAAAATTTCGCATTTCGAAAGCTGATTGCAGTCTCTAAATATGTTGCGTGCTTTCTATTGCGGTTCTTCTGCGCCGCTCTCCAATCAAAGGTCTGCTGAGTTATTGTTTCGGTGAGAACGCAACCATGGTGACGGCGCTTCTTATTCAATTTAATAAGGAATACAGGCAGTGGATAACGGTTACCGTTTGTGTTCATTATTTTACCGGGTTAAATCGATAAATTAAAACCTGTTTCTTTCTGTGTTTTTTTTTTTTCGGCCATCATAAATAAACTACGCATCGCCGAAAACTGAAACTCCGTGAAACCTATGTGGTGATAAAATGCGAAAGTTTGAGCACATGACGTTCTGGATCAAAAGATACAAAACAAAAAACGAAAATTTATACACGAGCCGACGTCCACGTAGGCCAACTATTTATCAAACAGGAATGTGAGGAATATTGTGGGCCAAATCATTCAAATTTAAGAAGAAAACTTAAAGCACGTGCGAAGCTTGAGTGTGCGCTAAAGTTTCAACTCGTGGAGCAGAAGAAAGGCTGTCGATGCAAAAACGCGGATGAAAAGAAAATCCCCCGTGTTTCCGCGTCGCCAGCTTTCCGCCTGCGCACCACGAGTGGAAACTTCAGCCCACCTTCGGGCTTCACACGTGTTCAAGCCTCCCTCAAATTGACTGATACAAGGGGTTTGCGATGACGCTCAGAAAGTTTCGAATTAGAAGCGTAAATTTAGTTTCACAAATTAAAAGTTATTTCGAAATTTTTTCTCAATAATTTGCTAATTAGTGTTGCTTCTTGTTTCTTGCAATTCGTGACGTCAGCCTTGGCAAGCAACTTGTTCCCAAAAAGTTTTTTTTAACTTTATTTGTAGGGAGTTTTGAAAGTATTCCCAGAAACTTCGTCGTTCGTTTAGAACTTTCGAAGCTGTTACATTTTTCTTCTTACTAAAACACGAACTCCATAAAAAAAAGAAAAGAAATCCTGTTATTACAAACCATCCCCCTCACAAAAAAAAAAAATCAATAAAAAAAGAAGTAAAGAAAACAAAGCCGCAGAGTCGATATTCGACAGGATCGATTCGTAGAAATATAATTTTCAAAGGCTTCGGCTCTGGTAAAAATACACACACACCGAATGCTGCAAAACTTGTGCCCCAAATAAACTCTAGATTTCGATATTTTCTTTTATAAAAAGGTCGCTCGCATTTCAACTTCTCCGCAAACTAAAAAAGGAATAAAAAAAAGAAATAAAAAGAACACGGATTATGCAGGTGCGTTTTCGACGTCTTCGGTGTTTTCCAAATTATACTGAAAGACGAATGGTTCCTCTTCCTCTCGGCTACTCTATTTTAAGATAGGTGCGAGTGAAGCTGACGGCGCCGCAAGCACATGCACGTTGTATTGAACGACGCTTGCCCTTCACGAGTACGCGTGCACAGTAGGCCCGCTGCAAGCATTGTGCCCACTTTGTAGCTTGTTCGCTACGGTGAAACGAAGTTAACGCCTGTTCAAAATGTCAGCAGCACGCTTCTACGAAGAGCTATCCTTATGGCACTGTATGTTAAGAACGACCATGCATGACGACCACCGCGAGGACGGCGGCGACAAGGCGAGTCACGATATTGGCGGTAAACAAAAGCTTTGGCGGTGAAAACAACCAACACCGCGTGCCCGCGCTAAAACCGTCGGCCAAGGACACGCGAAGATGGGCCGGGGCAGACTCCGATAGGGCCGTAAGCAAATCCAGTCTTGAGGTAAGTTATTTTAAAAAGTAATTAGTTAGTTGCAGATAGTTTGTCAAAAATGTATTTAAGTTACAGTTACTTAAAAATAAAAATAAAGCGTTACAGTCACAGTTACTTCGTCATAGTAACTTAGTTACCTTCAAGATACTTTCGTTTCTTTCTTAATTTAACTATGAAGACATTGATGACACAATGACTACGATTTATATTTATTTGGAACTCTCACTAATTTAATTCTTGGAGATATATATCAATAGTGGATCAAAGGGTTTGCTGCTTCGACACAAGATGTACTAAATAATAAATGATTTAGTTCATGCTGTAACGCAGCAGCAACCACTTTACAAATATCCCTTAACTTCCCTCTTTTGATGCACATCCCGGCCCTCGCTAAAAAGGCGCTCCACGGGTGCGCTGGACAGCAGTGCTGTACTTAGTCGTAAAAAAAAGCTTTCCCAATGGTGGGAAAGTCGTTGAGGTTGGAGACCGCTGTCGGCGCTTCAACCTTCCGTCGTTCCGTCTCCATGCCTAACGGTAGTGTCCACAAATGAAAATCTAAACTCACCCCAAGGTGCTTGCCAAGGTTGGAGGAAGTGGACCTGTCGGCTGCGTATACTTCTTTGCAGTGTTTACAGCGAGCGGAGAAGTTATCGCCACTACATTCGACAAGGTCAAAGTGCAGTTCATTTCCGGGTAACGGTAACACCTGCCGTTCGTCTGTCACGACACAGCCTCTCGTTTGAGCAAGGTGAAGAAAGGAATGGACAAACACAACTCAAAGTCGTCTCGAAATGCGTTCCGCTTTTCTTTTTTATTCATTTTATGCAACGCAGAACAAAAACACGACCGTGGATCATGGGCTCAGGGCTCCTGGGAAAGGGCAAGTTGACCAGTAGAAACATCATCTGTGACCCCGGTCAGACAGTGTCTACACTGCACAACACAAAATAGTTTATTTTCTTTTGTTTTTGAGAAAAGTATCTGTATCTTTACAGATAATTTGTAGTTACTTAAAAAAAGTATTTAAGTTATCGTTCAGTTACTTTTTAAAAAATGTATCGAGTTACAGTTAGAAGTTACTAAAAAAATGAAAGAAGTTTACGACTTCCTGTAACACCGATTTAGAGCGCAGCTCTTGAGGAGGAGGAGGCGAGGGTACTGAGAGGGGATATGCCCCTCCTCCTCATCCGTACCCTCCCCTCCTCCTTCTTTCACGCGCGAAACGCGTGTCGTCACGTGACGTTTCGGCGCGGTGCATTATAGCACGTCTCCCATAATGCACTGCGCGGTTACGCCGACGGCGACGCCGCTCAAGCCGGAAACGGTCGCCCAAGAGCTGCGCTCTAAAAAGTAACAAGTACAACCCAAGACTGAGCAAATATCCAAGGTGGCGTCCGTGCACGCGTGAAACAGGGGGCTGTTTACTTAAGCTCCCCCTCCTCTCTGTACAACGCAAGCGAGGGGAATGTGAGAAATCACAACAGAAGTCGCCCCAGCATGTGTACTTGCCGAAAAGCGTGCGTTTGTAACGCGTTTGAAAAAAGAAAAAAGGACCAATCAGGGGTTTCAAATTCGTCCCATGGATTTACTCCGGGAGGAGATCCCAACACGCTACGGGGACTACAATGCCCAGCGAGCCGCTCGAGCCACCTCCATTGTCCGTCAGCGGAAAAGCGGTCCGCATGCTGCGAGGGACGCTGCCATCCTCTACCCTGTTCCTCCGGCAGCAGCCTCCATCCAGCGCCTCACAAAAGCCAGCAGCGCGGCGGTGGCGGCCTTCGCTGGGTCATCCGCAACGCTGGCGAAGCCGCGTGCGCTCCGCGATCGATAGCGTGTGCCCCGACCGAGCTCCTCTCTGCAACAGCCCAGCGCCGCCTCTGCACGTCCTATGGCTCCTCGCAAGCGCGCTAACTGTGGGTGGATGGATGGATAGATGCGTACAGCTAACCATTCAAATTAGGCGGAGGACGGTGTAAGATATACACAGCGTTTTAAAGTGGTAGCCTTATAGGGTAAACTAACCTCAGAAGCCAGGTAAGCACGAGATGTGTATGGCCAGTACG
This sequence comes from Ixodes ricinus, assembly GCA_037355805.1. Classification (NCBI taxonomy): domain Eukaryota; kingdom Metazoa; phylum Arthropoda; class Arachnida; order Ixodida; family Ixodidae; genus Ixodes; species Ixodes ricinus. The sequence goes on along the minus strand of JAZHYW010019355.1, from coordinate 3,617 downwards.
TCCGTAAACGCTAAACAATCTTTAAAAAAAAAAAGAAAAAGCAATTGGTGTTAGCGTGTGAGTTCCTGGTCACCGGCGCGGAAGCTTCCGAGTGCCCTGCTGACTGAGCTACGCATCACCCAGAACACCGGAACGGGAGGAACAGACTCACCTAGGTGATGTGAGAAGCGCGCAGAGCGGAGATGTGTGGAAAGGGCAACAAGAGAGGAGCAGAAACGGGTGGTGTAGAAAGAGCGCGCGGAACAAGAAGTGGAAGGAGCAAGAAAGCGCGCTTCCCTTATTTTGGTGACCAACAAAATTCAGCGCAAAGGCTCTGTATTCGGGTGGTGCTGAAGGAAAGCGCGCGCAGCGTCACACAGAGACAAGGGTGAGACGTAATCTGTTTCCATACAAAACCCTACGCTTGGCATCACCTGAACTAGGAGCACCACTCACCTCAGGCACTGGAAGACTAATAATCATTCTGCCCTATGCACCACTTGAACTAAGAGCAGCACCCGCCCTCTAAAGCTACACCATTTAAACGCGTTTGGCAGAATGACCAAATATGCAGCCATTTGTGTTTAGCTTTACACACAAAAAAATTGTGAAAGATGAATTAATGTTTCCTGTGCAGGTGAGTCATACGGCCAGGGGGACACAATATAGGGGCGAATCGCCACGATAAGTAAACTAATTAACTAACATTTCTTAATTAACTTTTGAATTAGTGAAAATATACACATCGTTCTAATTACAAAGTTGCTCAGCGTCATCGAAAACCACTAAATATGTAATGTTTAGAGACTTTTAGTTCGCGGGAAGCGCAATAGTGCGCAGAAGTTACCCCTCGTGCAACAGGTAGAGGGTTGGGGGTTGAGAAAAGATGGACGATACAGGACGGAAAACCGGCGCGTATGCATTATCGCACCGGTAGCCTTGCTCCTGCGAACGACAAGTCGTTTTCTAGGCGCGCCACCCAGAAAACAACTTTAAAAACAAGCACGTCACGTCCATTGAGACGCATGGGAAACCGGGCCCGCGAAAGGCTGCCATTAACCGCATATCGAGGAGCCATCTGGTGTCGCCGTTTGCAATTAAGGTGAGGGGAGGACTATATCTGGACGAAGGCTAGCGCCACCCAGCCAGTGTTCTCGTGCAGAATTGCACACTTGCGGAAGCTAACTAAGATATTAGGGACTTTTGGCAAACCGTTACCGTGGGCCCCCCTGCGCATGCGCGATTCGTACCGGCGTCACGTGCCTGAAACGCTGTACCGTGATCGCCTTACCGGGATACCGCGGCCCTGTGTTCAACATGGCAGCGTCCCCGCTCCGCCGCTGCAAGCGTCGACGACACACTTACGGCTGAACCGCAAGTAAGCGATTTGGCGAGCGACGAGACGAGCGACGGCACAGGCGACGACAGTCAGCGACGAGCGACGGAGATATTTTACTGTCGCTTGTAGCGTTGCTCGGTTTTGGAGTTCTAGAAAACGTCGCTCATCGCCTTGGTCGCTTGCTCCCGTCGCTTTCATGCGGTTTGCTTCGTTGCGCGACTGACCGAGCGACAGCGAGGCTGGTCGCCTTCGCTTGTCTCGTCGCTCGTCAAATCGCTTACATGTGGTTTATACTTTACTGTTTCAGAGTGCTGGAGGAGTCATCTAGAAACAATCGCACCAGCAAATATTGCTGGAGGAACCATATTTAGTGGTGAGAGCTGCTTTTATAACGATCCCGGCATGTCGCAGAACGGGGTCGTGTTTCTTTCCTGTCCACAATAAATAATAATACAAAAAAAATGCTTCCGATGGCATTGCGGCTTCCTCGGTGGCTCTTTTCTGTTTAAAGCATTTTAGAGTCAGTACCTACATCACGGGCTCGTTGTATTTCGCCGCGCTTTGGCTGCGTGCCTCGGCAAACCTCATGAGTGTGTTTTGCCGAGGTATGGTCTTTAGACACTTCTGGCATCGTGTCTGAGGCGAATACCGTGTCTTTTGCATGTTGTATGAGCAGTGTGTCTGTGGCTTCAGTGGCCAAAGGGGTGGAGTCAGTCACTGATGCTAACGCCACCGCTGGAACGGGATACCGCTCGTCACCCTTATTGGCGAAAAGTGTGCGAATATGACTTTTTTGTTTTTTACTGCAAATCAAATACGAATATTTTGCATTTATTGCGAATCGAGCGTGGATACTTTCAGAAATCGCGGCTCAAATTATTTTAAAGGAGCTGTGCAACGATATTCAGTTGGAATGTTTTTCACTTTACACGAGCTTACTGGCACTGGTGGGACTCAAGGATACTCGCACGCAACGCCACTGGCCAAGAAACTCCTTTGTTGCGGTGTAATTTCAAGGACAAAAGCGATCATTTTCATTCAATCTCTCTTTTGAAAAATTTGATGACGTAACCTGGGGATTGAAGTACACCCAAGTGACGATATTTGAATACGGTTCATAGATTGGACCCGAGCATTGCGCGGGCGCTCGATTTGGGCTCGTGATCATTACTAGCTCGAGAAGCATTCGGGTAGTGGCCCGTGTCCAATCGCTTCAACGACGACAATAGCCGAGCCATAACATTGTCTGGAACTCAGCGCGTGTCCTGTGCTTTGCCAACCCCAGCGCGTGGCTATGATCAACATTGGCGGCATATAATCCATTCCAGGTCACGTGGCCGCTTGTTCTGGCTGCGAGTTGAGGGGGTGAACGCTGCTAATTTTTCTTTAATTTGTTTCTGGGACTTCTATTGCGTGGGGTGAAAAACGAACGCGTGTTTCATAGGTCATCAACGTCAGGGATCCGTTCTAAGCGGTATTTGCGCAAAGTACAAAAATTGTTGCATCGCCCCTTTAAAGAAAACAAATATACGAAAAAAAAAAGTTTTATTACGTAAAAAAAAATTCCCAGACTTGTATAAATTAAAAAGGCCGCGGTCAGACCAGTTAGGTAAAACAAATAATGTAACATGGTAGAACAAAGGAGTGGCTGACCTGAGTATTTATATAAGTATAGCTAGATGTCCTCTTTTCATGACACTGTCCTCTAAGATTTGTTGGTGGATCGAACTATATTCATAACGAAACAAGGCTTGACCTACGACAGTGAGAAACCTTTTCACGCCCATCGAGCCAAACCGGGATGCCCCGACACGTAAGCCGCTTCTCCTAACACACCGGTGCAAAGCAGTGAAGCCTCACGCGCACACGCCGTTGGGAAATAGTGCACCTTGACGCGAGAAATTGAGGAATTTTGAAGACATCATTTGAAATTTTCGAATATAGAAAGAAAAGCTTGGATACTTAAAACCAACTTCGTAGCAAAGATAATTACTAAAAACTGCAAACAAGACAAAGACAGGAAAAAAGACACATCCACTACTATTACTATGAACTAACTAGCCCCATTAAAAATCGTGCCGCTGCCGTGAATTTTTTTTTCAGGCGATAGTTTTACGGACGGCATTTTGTAGAGATTTTGACCTGGTGGGCTGTCGTCGCCGCGCGTGCGAAGAAGCGAAAACCCTTTTTCTCTCCCATCTTGGCGCGGGGAGAGGGAAAGTCGGGACTTTCCGTCGGCCGTGCCGCGCGAAGAGAGCAAGAGGGGAGCCCCTGCGTCCCGGCAAGAATGGCGCGACGA
>JAZHYW010019354.1:0-29454 GCA_037355805.1 Ixodes ricinus | reverse complement strand
ACACGCTTCCGGCCTCCCCAGTCTGTCGTCCGCTATGCAACTCGCAACCACTGTGGTAGAGTATCTCCGAAGCTGCATGTACACTGGCGGTTGTATTACAAGCATAGCTGTTCCAAATCGGGTTGCTGAGACCTTCAGTTTCACATGCACCTGAATATAAAAATGAATTCAAATGGTCAAACCTGCTTACTCTGGCTCGCTGGCGCGGAAACAGAGGCGTGCCATTGCCCGACGGTGCAATGACGACGGATCGAATTCCGAACACGCCGTTCCGGGACGCAGCCATTTCGCCCGCGAGCGAGTGGAACTCAGGTGGAGGACGTCGTCAGCCACAGGAACCATCGGCAGAGGCAGCGCTGAAGGCTCCGGCAAACTATCTGATACAAACACAGCTTGAGGACAACTTGTAACCTTCCCAAGCAGAACAGCAGCGCGTGCAAACAACAAAGGCCCAGCCACAGTTTATCATGCACATGTTTGCCGAATGTAGAATAATCCTGTGGTAATCGCAAACCACGTGATCGAGGGCCTTGTACGTGTAAAACTACGTAGTGAAGAACTAAGCTCATAATAAATTATTCACGCAATCTAAATTATATTGATAAACAAATAATTTAAAAAGACCGAAAGTTCCTCAAACAATTATTTGAACTCGGAAAAGCGCTCTCTCACAACGGATGGGGCAACTAACGACTTCATTATGTTTCGTTTTTATTGTTTTGCTTTTAGAAATGGCGGCCCTCATGCCATTTTGTTTACCGGCTTCTCGCGTCCGCTTGAGTTGCGTTTTCGCTTTATTGTGACGTGCGCACACTGGACCACAATCACAGGTAATTTATTTACACAAGAGTTATTTCAGTCAGGCAACTGATTATTTTCGCTCTGCATAGAACAATTGATACGAAAACAATACAAACAGCACACGCAATGATGCGGTTGTTGACGGGTATTAGCGAACAGACACGGTAGTACAAAGAGTTTCAACGTTAGCCTTCAAGCTATGTGCATAAAAAATGATAAACCGAAGATCAATACACATAGTCTAAACAGCTACAGGTAAAGTCGCAGTAAAGGCATTTCAAAACAGATATTCATAAACCATGCAAAAAAAAAACTGCACAGACGCTACATTGCTTTGCAACACGAGTGCGATTACAAGCCAGTTGGTTTAACAGTAGCTAGAGGCTAATGTGGTTAAGAATAAAGCTGTGTTTGGAGGTTCATTTGACCTTCCCGTCCTACCCCCCCCCCCCCCAAAAAAATGGATTTTCAACACACCTGAGGGGGCTATGTTCCACAAATGTTTTGTTTCTCCTAAAAAGAAACGGAGAGTGATGGAAGTGACGATATGGTGTCTGATTGGTTAGAGGCTCAAGTGACCAAAGTTTCCTCTTTCGTCATCTGAGCCTCTAAACAATCGAGACGCGATATCGTCACTTCGATCGGTTCCGTTCCTTTTAAGGAGAAAACAGAGACATTTGTTGAACATAGCCCCTGAGTCGGTTTCTCTACGAGATATGTTGGATCTAGCCAGTCAATTTCTTCAGCACAATGTTTAGAGGTTAGGTTTGATGACGGCGCGCCTCTTCCGACTCTCCGTCTCCTGATTTTGCTAACGGGGCTACTGGCCTTTCGATAAAATATCGCCTATCATCGACAAACCGTAAGCACCTAGAATGTCGCTTTACGACTGCAGCATCACCACCGAACATTGCCGTCCGTGGAAGCGACCTCCTGGCTGAGCATTCTTCAGTCATCACCCTCACCATAAACCTCCACCTAATCCTGTTATTGCTGATCACTGGTGATGTGCCTTCAAACTCCAGCTGACGTCCCACCTGCCCCTGCTGTTCTCGGTCTGTGTTCGACGTCGCCTCTCTCCAATGCGACGTTTGCGATTTGTGGTTCCACCAAAAATGCGAAGATTTATCTCTTGCTTTGTATAGATGCCTCTCATCGTTATCAGCCGAGTGGCCCTGTGCGGCGTGTCAGCAGCCACTCTTGGCCGATGACCTCTTCCACCCCCAAGCAGCACGGAGCCCCTGCCGTACCCACCATTATTACCAGCTCTACCAAGCAATTCGCCGACCAGCTTCCGGCGAGCGACAACATTGGAAGCGTTCACCGTTCGCACGACGACTCCGCGTTTGGCGTAGTTGTCGTGCGAGAAGTGCGTGATTGGATTCTGCAGACCCCAATTACGTTTGGTTTTCCAACATCTGCTTCTTAAAGAACAAGCTATTCGACTCTAAAGCACTGAAGTAATCTTTCCCAAATACAATATTCACTGTGTGCGAGACATGGCTGGACACCTCAGTCTTCGGTGGGCAATTAATGGGCAATTAATCGATCTCACGCAATTTCTCTGTATTCCAGCAAGACCGTCCTTCAACTGGGGCAGCGGGGTCCTAGTCGTGCCAAAACGCCTGCCCTGCCAACGTCTCTACCACCTCACCACTCCGGGTCTAGAAACCATCTTCGTCGAGGTCTTTTGCAAACATGGAAAGCTTCTTCAGGTGTCTACCTGTTGCCCACCCACTAGAGCACTGCACGGGCCGGAATTTCTAGGCCCGGCCCGGCCCGGCCCGGTAGAGACACGGCCAGGGCCCGGCCCGAGCCCGACAGAATATTTTATTTCTAAGCCCGGCACGACCGGCCCGGTAGTAACACGGCCCGGGCCAGGCCAGAGCCTGATAACATTTTCAAATATGAGCCGAGTTTTTTGTATACCATTAATATGCCGACTTAGAGTATGTATTTTCGAGTGTAAAGGCGAAATATGCGCATCATTTGCGACAGCCTTTGAACTCGTGGCACATCGAGAATCCTTGAAACAAAAGTGGGAAATTGTTTATTAATGAATTTCTTGAAGAGATATTGCACTTTTCGTTGTTCCATTCAATTCGTTTCAGAGAAATGTCCTTCTACATGTTTTTGTGGAGTAACAATAAATTGTCCATGGACTCTCTTCAGGCAGGTCCGTCTTGCTTGCATATGTAGCCCTCCGCGCTAAAGTTCCGGTCGCTGCTAGCACTTGTAGCAGGGATGCACAGGATGCGTTTGGATAAAATTGAAAGTTTCGGTAATCTTACCCGTGCGCTCTCCAGAACTCAGAAAGCTCAGACATTCCTGAGCATGAGTAGTCTTTCTTGCCGTGTAGGTACTCCTCCAATTCTTCGGTGGCTACATTGTCCTCCTCCGCGTCACATCAGTCTTCAAAGAAACCCAGGCACATTATTTTTGATGCGGAATCTCGAACGTCATCGTTTGTCTCATTTTAATCTTGGGTCATTTCTTCGGTGACACGGGCAAGTAGCTTTCTGACGTGCGCGTAGGCTGTTCTGCAAACGTGTTCCGCAGAACAGTGCTGAGCACGTGTGCACTGCAATCCATTCTCTCATAATCCTGCAGTGTAGCACACAATACTTGCTCCTTGATCGGTCACGAACGTTGCTTTTTTCAAAATGGCATCACACACTCCCAGCTTCATTAACCTCCGTACTAGTTCCTTCCGAATGTTGTTCCCGGTCTTCCGTTCATTGGGAAAGTCGCACGTGAAAACAACACGGCAGTGCATGCTCCAGTTAGCGTCGATATAATGCGCGGTAGCTGTTGTGTACGAGATCTTCTTGAAATCAACCGTCCACATGTCAGTCGTAATGGCGCAACGGCCTTCATCAAGCGCAAGTGGGATCTCGGGCATGATGCTTTCTTTTAAAGCCGCCGCAACTTCGGCGACTTTTCGCGACACAGTTGTGGGATGCAGCAGAATATCCTCAGCGTTGACCTTTCCGCATTTAGCACCGATTTGAATCAGCTCTTCTGCAACGGCCTTCAAGCCGCTGCCGCTGACGACATCGAAGGGTCGCATGTCTTTCGCACAAAGACGCGCGCACGCGGTTGTCACTTTCTCCTTTACGTCCGCAGGCACGGGAGGTTTAGAGCATTGAGGTGATAAAAAGAAGTAATACTTGCGCTGTTCGATGAAACCTTGCACTTGTGACGACTGAGATCTTTTGAAGAATCGTAGACAAAAACGGATTTGCACGAACGACACTGAACATGTCCTTTGGGCACTGACGTTCTGGAGTCCACGACTGTGAGAAATGTTTGCGAAACAGAGCTTTTAGAGTTTGTCTTCTCAACAAGTGTGTAAAGTCCGCAGGGGATGCCATGCTTAAGCTCGCCGATCGTCGATGTTGGTGTACCACCTTCCATTGCTGCCACCGGGACGAATATGGCGCAGGCGAGAGCCCCTAGCAATGGCGCTCACGCCGGATTGGTTAGCTCGTGGAGAGAGACGCTGCCGCCGTCAACATAGGCAGCGGTTACAACGAGTTTCCGAAGCGGTAGCTTAGCTTAGTGGTAAGATGTCTGCCTCGAAGATTTTGTTTTGTTGAGGCATTTGGCGATATTTACATTTCTTTTTACGATTAACACTGAGAAAAAACAACGAATGTTATCGACAAAACTTCGCTGGGCTAAATGGTATGGGACTCCCTTTCCGGAGGTGCAATGGAGTGCAGCGGGGCTTGGGTTGCCAGCTGGACACCCCGAAGCGGCGTGTACGGGGAGCCAAGTGGGTTAATAGTCGTGTAATGAGCAGCCGCAGACTGTCGCCGCGAAGCATGCGCGAACGCAGGCGGGGAAGCGGCTTAACACGCGCCCCAGTGGTACACGCGCCGTCTGAATTCAAAGTCCAAGTTCGCATCGCAACCGCGCGTTGCTATATGTGTGACGGCGGCAGCGTCCATCTCCACGAGCAGCCAATCCGGTGTGAGCGCCGTTGCTAGGGGTGTATCGCCTGCGCCGTAAGAATATGCCACTGGGATAGAGAGTGACAGAATAGAAAATAAATGATAATACAAGAAAAGTTTCGTTGGAAAGATGGATTTGTCAAGCGCCTATTTCTAGACGGTTGGTAACACGGGCAGGTCATAGGTTGATTCTATTGGTCCTTTCGAACCCGGAAAGATTCTAGAAGAAAAGAAGAGACAATCACAATCTCGCTAGTGCATCTTCAAAAGGCTGCATAAACAAAAACAATTATCTAGGGTACGTTATCTTTGGTGGCATTGTAAGGCCCCGCACTAAGTACAAAGTCGCGGTCACGTTTTTCTTCTTTTTTAGTTTGAAAAGCAGAGGAAAAAGACAATCATGTTGTACCCTGTGACCGGAGTGCCCTCGTTGTCTTGCCCGCACACTCCCACTATGCTGGTGGAGTCCTTATATTTCCTTTTATCCGCTTGAAGGCTGTCTAACTGCGCGACACCTTTGTGTTAATATTTTAACGGCGCTGTAATGACTTTGCACTTCGCCTTTTTTGTTTTCAATGAACCTAAAAGATGAATGGGCAAACTTTTTGTTATTAACAATTTAGAATTTACGGCACACGACTGCCTAGGCACGGTCCGGGCCGGCCCGGGCCGACGCGGCCCGGAAATATTTTGGTTCAAGCCCGAGCCCGGCCCGAGCCCGGCCCGGGCCCGAGAAAATACGTGCTACCCGGCCCGAGCCCGGCACGCGGGCCGGGCCGGGCCCGGGCTTTCGGGCCGGCCCGAGCCCGTGCAGTGCTCTACCACCCACCCTCCGTGAACAATTGTACGCCCTCTTTTAATAGAGCCTACAGCGCATCGATCCCAGCAGGTTGTCAGCACTATTCATCTGATGCACTCGATGACATGCTGTTAGACATACTGGAAACTGCTGGCCTCACCCAACTTCGTGATGCCCCATCCGACATTTCTCGAAACAGCAACGCTAAATTCTTCAACCTCACCCATAATCCCACCTTATCCTACCACTGCACAATCAAATCCAGCCAACCAGGCAGTGATCACAGTGCTCTCCTCACGAATATCCATTGGTCAGCCCCTAGGCGAGGTCATTGTAAAGAAAGGACTAGAACCGCTCCGTACCGCTCGCATCTATCTACAGCGAGTGACTCGTCGCAACTTTAAATGGCTGACCAACTACACGCTGTATAAATATCCCCACAACCAAATCTCCATTTATCTCAGAACGACAGATTCCCCGGGTGCGCTGGCCCACGAGCTCGTGCTCTTATGGGCTCTCGTCTTCTTCTAATATTCAACATCCTCCCCCCCCTGCGGCAACGAAGGAGATGATCCCGCCTCGAGCAGATAAAGGCGCTGAACAGGACGGCGTAGTTCCGAGCCGCTGGAGAGTCGTAGTGCGCATGCTCAAGTCACGCCATGTCTGCCGGAGAACATCTTCGTTACCCGACCAAGTTTCCATAGCAGACGAGGCGTGTTGTCGTCTTCTACGATGACCACGTCGCCCACCTGTAGTCGAGGCAGTGTCGCTGTGGTGCCGGACCTTGCTTTCCTTGTACCCTATAACATATTGCGGCAGTACTTGGCATCGAGCTCAAGCACCTTGAACGCTATCGCCTCTCCGACCCTCGAAGGCGTGTTGAGTTTCGGGAAAACTGCGTAAGACCTCGCGGTGGAGTGGGGCTCCGATTTCGTCTCCGGCTCGGCAGCGGTTGACGAGAGCGGCGTACCGTGTTCTGTCACAGCTCGAGGCGTCATCCTGGGAGGCGGAGGCACGGCCCTAAAATCTGTTCCTTCTTTCTCAGCCTTAACTGCACGTTCCAATCCAGGCAACTGAAGCTTGCAAACTTTCAGTGATTTCTCTAAATATGGCGGCGGCTGTTCTGACTTGTCCATTAGTATTTTTTGTAAGACGGGAGTGGAACAGTCGTCCGGTGCAAAAGCCTCGTCTTCGTTTGCATCGCTCTGTCCTTCGTTTCCCGCTCCTCCCTGCAATCCGTCGTCTGCTTCTCCTTGCCCTCTGTCGTCTGCTTCTTTCCGCTGGGCACCATCTGCTTCCATTTCGTCCCAGTGGGATTCATGTTCAGATCGCTTGTGGTTTACCGTTGGCTTTACGGAAACCTTCAGTGAAACGAAGACGTCTGGAAACAGATTGACGGTGAGTTCAATGCTAGCTGCAACCTTGGGCTTCTTTTTCTTTGTGGGCAGCAGGTCGGGCTCCTCTAAACGCCGCTTCACTCCGCCGTTCCACACGACGCAGTTTGGAGCCGAGCTGATCTTCTCAGAGTCGCGCTCCCCCCAAACAACGCTGATCACGTCGTTGTCCCTCGGAACGCGGATGCATTCTACCGGGTTATCGTGGCTCGGGCAATGGGTCCAAGGAAATCCTTCGGTGAGGCGCTGGATTTCGATCACACGGTTGCGCACGAACTGCTGCCATCTTGTTGCGTCACCGGCAATCCAGCATAGGACAACTTCGGAGTCAGTCCAAAATTGAACTTGCAGATGAGCGATCCTTAGTGTTTTCTTTACGTAGTCAAAGAGACGCGCTCTTAGCAAGCAAGCTAGTAATTCCAAACAGGGTAGCGTTACTGGTTTAATGGGAGCGATGCGGGAGCGACTGATTAAGATGTTTCTTTTAAACGACCCCTGCTCGACGGGCGTTCGCAGGTAGATGAGCACGCTCACGGTGATCACCACCAGCACGATGAGTACCTTGACCGCCATGTACATGCACCGCTGCTTGCCAACAGCCGGCGTGGTAGCCGCACTGTGGCCCGCCTTGTCCTCTCCACGTGTTCCCGCTCTGGAACGCAGCGTCATATGGACAGGTGAACCGGCCTGAGGAAGGCTGCTGCTGCGGGTGCTGTAGGTGAACGAACGCCGACTCGGCTGCACGGCCTCGTTCACGCCGGGGGAGTTGCTGTTGCTCAGGTTGAATCGGACACTCTGGGCACTCAGAGGGAAGAATGTCGTGGGTCCCTTCTGCAGCGGCGTACCACCGTCCTCATCGTCAGAGTTGTCCTCGGGGATGACTTGAGGCTTTTCTTCCTCTGTGGCAGAGAACTCGTCGGTTGGGACGGATGGAGTGGTCGGGACGCTGCCGTTGTTCAGCAGCTGCTGAAGCTGCCTCTCGTACGGGCTCCGAGTCGAGGCTACAACAGGGCCTGCCTGGAAACCAAAGTCGCGGTGCTTGGCAAACAAGGCGTCGTCTGAAAGCGACGTGAAGCTGTCGGACACCTCCGGGAGCGTGCAGCTGTCGTCGTGTTCCTTGGAGGTATCTCGGACGTCCTCGTCGCTCGAGTAGTCGCCTGATGTGAAACGATCGTCGTTCAAAACGTGCTGCCTGTACAACTTAACGAGGAGTTCTTTCTTCGGCGAGCCGGATGGCACTGATACGCCTCTCTGGTGAAGCGCTTCGACGAGGTTCGCCTTCGTCAAATTTGCCATTTCTCTTTTACCTACATTTTCCTCGTTTCGCAAAGGAATAGAATAAAACCGTGGACAACAACACGCGTCAGAGAGCGTCGACGCCTCGCTGAACACAACCCCCGCATACACGCGCGCGCCGTTGCCGTTTTGCCTTTTAACGATCTGTTCGTTGAATTGAAGCAACGCTGGGTGAGTTGCTGGGTCCGACGAGGGAAGGTCGGAGATGTCGATAGCGTCCAGTCGCCACATCTCAGATGGATTAGGTAGCATTTTAGAGTGCAATGTTTCACAGCTGGTTGTTGAAACGGCGGTGGTGTTACTTCGGTCACCCGTTGTGCAGATGTAGCGGCCTTGTACCATCCACCCAAAGATGGTATGTACTGCCGTCAGATGCTCACTTAGACGGCGAATTTGTCCAGTTGCTACCTTCCAGTAGACGTCGGAGCCGATAAGTACACCGACCTCTGTGTCTACCTGTAAACTAGGGGGTGCGACGTCAGCCACAATCAGCCCTTCAGAATGTAGCTGATTTAGGATATCGTTGTCGAGAGGCGGTGTCGTTACAGTACATAGTTCGGACACTTCAAGCGCCTGCACGGTAACCTTGCTTGTGCTGTATTGGCTCTGTAGCGTCAATTCGACACGGCGGCAGCGATAATTTGTGGGGCGTTTAGTGTTTCCGAATGTGTAGATGGTAAGCTCTTCAGTACCGAGAACTGGGCACCGAAGCCTCTCTGACACCTCTCGTTTTATGAATGTCCGCTGGCTTCCGGTGTCCAGCAGAACCCTTACGAGTGCGCTGTCGGTGGTGCCTGTAGCCCAGGCCTTCGCGGTTTGAAGCAAAACCGATGAAACTCCCGTGCTGGTAGTGGGAGCAGTGGTCACGTTGTTTGGAAGGCCTCGGTTCTCGTCTGTACGTGATTCACTGACACCGGTGAAGCTCGGTCTTGACTCGTCTTGAGGGACGCGCCATATGTCGCAGAGGATGGTGATATGGCGTCCGCTGCAGGTACCGCATACCAATCGTGTCGACGTACGGCAGTTACGGGCTACGTGGTTGACCTTGCCGCATCTGAAACAACACCTTGCAGCTCTCAATCGGTTTCGTTTCGTGTCGGAAGATATGTCGGTATAGCAGTTCTGCAATTGGTGTCCGGTGCCGGTACAAAGTGGGCATGACCCGGGCTCCGGTGCTACCGATGAAGTCGGGAGGGCAAGAGCCGACGGAAGACTGTGCTGGGCGCTTGAAGGGCGTGTTCCCCTTCGGTCCTCTTGTGGTGGGTCAGGTGAAGACCACTGAAGCCCTCCTTGACTCTCCTCGCGGCTCTCTATTTGGATCCGAAGAAACCTCAAGATATTTGCAACTTCGGCTGTACCTGGGACGCCGGTAGCGGTCTGCATATCACCTGCTTCGGTTGGTGACTCCTTTTCCTTTATGTTCTGTCTGAACAGAACAGCAAGGTCGTTGGGGAGCGATCTCATGAGGACACGCTTGAGAACAATCGCGTATTGAGTAGGTGGGACACCCAAACCTTCAAGGCAGCTTGTGCGGAACTGTATTGAATCATACAAATGTCGCAGCTGCGCGACGTTGTTGGAGCTGTTAACAGGTGACAATGCCAGTAATTGGTCGATGTGTTCGTCTACTAGAAGGCTGCTCCGTCCAAATCGTTCGAGAAGAGCTTTTATGGCGAGGTCGTACCCTTCGTCCGAGAGTCTCACCCACTCGATTGCTTGTTTTGCCGGTCCGGTTAAATACGTCTGCAGATACTTGAATTTCTCAATGCGTGGGAGCTCGACGTTGTCGTGAATCGTCGCTCGGAAGTGGTCCCAAAAGCCTTGCCAGTCCCGAAGGTTCCCTGAAAATGAGGGTATCTGTAACTTCGGGAGGGCGACGGTACGTGGTGTTTGGCGAGCGGGTGCGTGGGCCAGACCTCCTGTTCTGGCAGAAACTTGATCCCGGTCACCGAGGGCTGTACCGTTGTCCGATACTTGGGATGGATTGCTGGCAATGCGATTTCGAGCTAGAGCACAACGAACTCGGGTGACGGTGTGACTGATGTTCATGTTGTACTCGAGCGTGCCAACAACCTCGTTCTCTAGGTCCTCGTCATCTACCAGGTCCCTGATCTCGTTGTCTAAGTCTTTTAGCTGCTCTTCTTTTTGGAGAAGGAAATCGAGGTGTACTTGCAGGTCGGTGAAGTCGGGATCGGTGCCTCGCAGTAGATCGGTCAGTGCGTTGAGGGTGCGGGTGACGGCCGAACGGATGACTCCGCGCGTTCTCTTGATACGGTCCATGGATGTCGGTTATCGTGGTGCGGCAGGAGCGGTCCTTCAAAATATCCCGGGTTTCGGCACCAGTGTGTAAAGAAAGGACTAGAACCGCTCCGTACCGCTCGCATCCATTTATCTCAGAACGACAGATTCCCCGGGTGCGCTGGCCCACGAGCTCGTGCTCTTATGGGCTCTCGTCTTCTTTCTAATATTCAACAGTCATCAAGCCAAGAAGTTCCAGCAGTTGTATAAAAGCTGATTCCCCTCATCTCAAGCAGCTCATCCACCTCGCTCCCTGGTCTATCGTGTTTGATCACCCATCGGCTGACGAGGCTTACGACCTCTCGCTCGACGTATGAGCAATTCAGCACAAATCTGTCCACCTTAAGGATCAACAGGAGGTGCGGCAGCCTTCCATGAATGACAAAGAGATTGCAGCCTTAATCAGATGTAAACACTGGCTATTCAAGGAAGCGTAAACAAACTCTAAATCCAACTCATCTTAACCAAGCACGTACCGAAGTCAAGCATATCATCTATATCTCCCATGAAGGTTACCTACAGCCACTAGCAGCAAAAGCAACCTGCCAGCCCAAACTCTTGGGCATGTTTTCACTAGCAACGAAATATGTTCCATGCGCCGGTATTCACACATCACGGCAGGCCCTATTCCAATCTTGACGACATAGCAGAGCTCTTCTCTTACCACTTTTCTGAGGCTGCAGCATCTGTCGACCCTACAGCACCTAACCTTTGTCCCACCCAACCCACAAGTCTGCCAGTCGAAGCTACTCCAGCAACCACACTCTTTTCCATAGCCATTCTTTAAAGTGAAACCTACGAAGCCCTTGCCCGTGTCGACTCTTCTCAATGCCCTCAAACAGACGGCCTCCACCCCGCATTGTTTTTGTTTTACACCATCAGTTGTCGCCATCCCGCTTCAGGAGCGCTGTGTATCCGCGATTACCGGAAGTGGCCTGAGTGGGTCCACTGGTTATGATTTCACTGTAAGCCCAACGATCGCTCGCGCCAGATCCGTTTTTTTTTTTTTTTTTTGGTTTCCAGAGCTGCCGTTGACGCCGACTCAAAACTGGCGCTTCAAGCGGGCGCTAGGGCCGCGCTGATTGGCTCGCGCGCTCCCTGTTCTGGCACGTGAGCAACTCTTCCTTTTCAAACCATCCGCGCTGCGCGTTGGGACACTGCATGATCTCCGGTCCCAGGGAACCAACGCATTCCAGGCGCCTGAATCATAGGCGCACTGCCACATTTTCCCGCGCTTTTTTAACATTACGTGGGAGGCTCCCTGCCTCGGGGTACTGGGCACCTGCGCTGGAAGCGGCTTCTCGGTGCAATCCAGTGTGGATAAAGGCACAGTAAAAAGCGGGAAAGTTATAAAGTCGAAGTGGGAACGATTGGCCGGCAGAGGGAAATGAACTTGTACGAGGCGATTGCATCACTGAATTCTTGACCTGTCACGAACTATTGTTGCAAGCTAGGTACAACTGTACATGCGTCAAAATAAAGCTTTTATTTGGTCTACTAGTCTATTATGCGACATCTGCATAGAGAAAAATGTTCTGTAAAGGCCAGACATTATTCTGCTGTGGCAAGGTTCATTCTAGAAACACATTATTGCCTATAGAAATAATAAAAACTTATTTTGCTATTTTGTTATTTATAGTGAGTTGTGTAGAGTGTAAAGCACAATTCGGTCATGTAGAAAAGAAAAAGTCATTAATGCGGTTCTCCCGCTTGGGAGTTAAAATTAGAAATATCGAAACCAACTTGATCCAAATGAAAAAGGACAATTGGCTCGATTCCAATTGTTAATTATTTTAAAGTAGGCATACTTCTAGCTTGACCAGTTCAACGAGCAGTTTCTTTAGTTCCGCTGGTATGACTTGTTTCGATACAGTGAGACCAGTTTCATTGCCAATTGTAACTGTTTGACAGCCAGTTAGAACAGTTCGACTGCCAGTTCGAACTGTCTGGCTGCCAGCTTGAACATTAAGACGCCAATGTCGCCAGTTCAAGCTACCAGTTTTGCCTGGTGAGGTACCAGTTTGAACTGTACAATTCAGCTGCCGGCTTGGCCAGTTCTCTTTCCATGTTCGGCCAGTTTCGACAGTTTGATTTCCAATTTTGCCGGTACAATTTCACTACAACCAGTTAATTTCGGGTTTGGCCAGTTCATATCCAAACTGTTTTCGAATCGTTTTTTTTCAAAAGAGGCAGAGTAACCGTGATTTTAAGCGGGCATCCTGGGCCCTATAAAATACGAGCTTGAGCCAAGGAACATTGCATAGCGTCAATTCCCTTCCATTCCTTGGCTCACCCGATCTTCGATCTGGCAACATGCCCGAACACTGGCTGTTGCTTGTAGTGAGTGGACCAGGGAATTCCTATGAACCACCATGGAACCTCTAAGCGTGGCAGAGGCATTGCTACCTTGGCCATCTCTGACCGAGGAAAATCAATAGACAGCCAGGTACATCAAATACTGGCCGCGGCCTGTTTACCCCCTGCCGCTATGAATGAGCAGGGAAATTGATTGGTCAACCAGGAAAGACGTTCCCTGGTAGTTCCGCGGCTTTCTGGAGCAAGGAAAGACTGTGAAACACCAGGCTGGCATACAGACGTAAATGGCTGGGCAGTCGTGGCCAAGCTATCCCAACTAAGTACCAATCCTGGCCCCAGCTAAACCAAGCAGGTGTACTACGTGGGAATTGTCTCTCGTAAGGGGATTGTCGAAAAAGCGGCCCCACAAGATAAATTGAGGTGTGTTGCTGACGGCGTCGATGCTATCCCGCGTATGCCGCGCAAATCCATTAATGGCTTCAAAACCGCGAGTATCGTCGATTACTTCAGGGACAATGACTTGAAGATACTCACCTCCTATAAGGAGGACGGCTTTGTAGTTGTTACGCGGTACACGTTCAGTGCGAAGACACAGCAAGCAATCCTCAAGAACTTCAAACAAGTGTGTCCGGGACTTTTAACGAAGGTTAGGTCACGCGCCAATGATCTTTCCGCTAAAATGAACTTAATGGGGTTGCAAAACAGCGTGCAATGTAGCAAGGGTCTGCATTTGAACATTTTCTTTTCTGCAAAAACGCACAAAATTCGGAATTCCCTTCCGGGCGATTGTAACCGAGACAGGCTCCTGGCAAGTACACATGTCCAGCTACTTTAGCTGAACATCGGTGGACACTGAAGTTGTATAATTTGTTTTAGTTAGTAACTCAGAGTGCGTTATATATTTAAAGATACGCGGGGGTTTAAGAAGTGTATTTTCACTGGACGTAGACGATCTGCTATATTCTATACCGCACGATACACTTTTTTGTATGGTTGGGAAGTGTATCGATAAGAATGGTGAGGTTTTGTTTCGAGCCTCATGTGACGTTGATGTTGAAATCATTTTGGAACTTTTAGTTGTTTTATCTTATGCACATTTTTCTTTCGTTTTAGGTATATATGCTTGCAGAAAGGCAGGATATTTGAATGGAATTTGTGTAACCCCAGTGCTTTGCTACATTTCTTTTTTTAAGTAGCTATGACAACGCCATCTTTGAAAATTTAGATGGCGGTAGCAAACCTGAGGTTTTTAAATAAGGTGATGATATTCTTGTTTTTAGTGAGGCACCTTTAGCCGGTGTTGTATCAAGGATGACAGAGGTGAAGTCGCTGCGCACCTCGCGTAACTCTGCTCCAATCCCCTCTCGCTGAGCCATCCTGCTCCCAAGGGCACATGTTAAACAATAACTAGCCGAAACAGTTTCTTTAAGCTATATTGCCACGCACGTTTTCGAGCAAGCGCGCCCATGGCCGAATTAATAAAGCAAAAACAGTCCATGGCCGAACGGTTATCCTCCTTGACTCCCACATGAAGGGCCACGGTTCGATTCCTGCCAGCGGAGGTGCCTTTTTGTTATTTCTGATGTGGCGCTCTGGTAAATTATATAACCAGTTGCTTATTTAAGGTTAGAATGTTCTACGCGCCGAAACTTCTATGCCAATTGTTCAAGAACCACTCGCGTGTAAAAGGGGCTTCGCGTGGCGAACAGGAGTCAGTCTCACCCCAGCACTCGATACTGCTGTATCGCCGACATCAAAGCCTGCGACGATATCCTTCTTCTATTTTGTTTTTGCCACAAGTTCCCCCAATAAAAGTTTAGTTTCTGCAGTTTTTCACCGCCTTATCATTTGTCATTCGTTGCAATATTTATTGGAGTACTTTTTTTACTGGCCACAGATGTTTACCCAGTTGTTTTCGTCAAGATAATTATCAATTGATGTAATGAATCAACCATACTGATGCGGTCATGTCAACATCAAAGCAAGTGACTCTCGCTTTATGAAAACAGGCGTAAGTGCCTACACATTAAAAAGAAAAATCGGAGCCGACGGACGAAGGGCAGAAACATAAGACGTCTCAACGTACTACGACTGTTTGTATAGTACATATAAAACAAACGTCTCCCGGAATTCGCACAAGTCTCTGTGACCTTCCACCACGACACAACTTGTCATGACCTCATTGGATATACGGATGAACGGATGGACGGATGGACGGATGGACGGATGGACGGATGGACGGATGGACGGATGGACGGATGGACGGATGGACGGATGGACGGATGGACGGATGGACGGATGGACGGAGGGACGGACGGACGGATGGACAGATGGAAGCGGATGGACGGATGGACGGATGGACGGATGGACGGATGGACGGATGGACAGATGGACGGATGGACGGATGGACGGATGGACAGATGGACGGATGGACGGATGGACGGATGGACGGATGGACGGATGGACGGAGGGACGGACGGACGGATGGACGGATGGACGGATGGACGGAGGGACGGATGAACGGATGGACGGATGGACGGATGGACGGATGGACAGGAAGGGACGGATGGACGGATGGACGGAAAGGACGGATGAACGGATGGACGGATGGACGGATGAACGGATGGACGGATGGACGGATGGACGGATAGACAGATAGACGGATGGACGGATAGACAGATGGACGGAGGAACGGACGGACGGATAGACAGATAGACAGATAGACAGAGGGACGGATGGACGGAGGGACAGATAGACGGACAGATAGACGGATGGACAGATAGACGGATGGACGGATGGAAGGATGGACGGATAGACGGAGGGACCGGATGGAAGGATGGACGGATAGACAGATAGACAGACAGATAGACAGATAGACAGATAGACAGATAGACGGAGGGAACGGACAGACGGATGGACAGATAGACAGATGGACAGATAGACAGACAGACAGATAGACAGATGGACAGATGGACGGACAGATAGACAGATAGACAGACAGATAGACAGATAGACAGACAGACAGACGGGCAGACAGACGGACGGGCAGACAGCACATTCGGAGCGGGCGGGCGGACTGGCAGGCGGACGGACGGACGGACAGACGGGCGGACGGGCGGAAGGAAGGACGGACGGACGGACGGACGGGCGGACGGACGGACGGACGGACGGACGGACGGACGGGCGGACGGACGGACGGGCGGACGGACGGGCGGACGGACGGACGGACGGACGGACGGACGGACGGACGGGCGGACGGACGCACGTTCGGGCGGGCGGACTGGCGGGCGGACGGGCGGGCGGACGCACGTTCGGGCGGGCGGGCGGGCGGGCGGGTGGAGGCGCGGACGGGCGGACGGACGGGCGCACGGGCGGACGGATGAACGGACGGACGGACGGGCGGGCGGACGGGCAGGCGGGCGGGCGGGCGGGCGGGCGGGCGGGCGGACGGACGGACGGACGGACGGACGGACGGACGGACGGACGGACGGACGGACGGACGGACGGACGGACGGACGGACGGGCGGGCGGACGAGACGGACGGACGGACGGACGGACGGACGGACGGACGGACGGACGGACGGACGGACGGGACGGGCGGACGGGCGGGCGGACGGGCGGACGGGCGGACGGGCGGATGGGCGGGCGGACGGACGGTCGGGCGGACGGGCGGACGGGCGGGCGGGCGGGCGGGCGGGCGGTCGGGCGGGCGGACGGACGGACGGACGGACGGACGGACGGACGGACGGACGGACGGACAGGACGGACAGACGGACGGGCGGACGGGCGGACGGACGGACGGGCGCGCGGGCGGGCGGGCGGGCGGGCGGACAGACGGACGGACGGACGGACGGACGGACGGACGGACGGACGGACGGACGGACGGGCGGGCGGACGGGCGGACGGGCGGACGGACGGACGGGTGGGCGGGCGGGCGGGCGGGCGGGCGGAGGGGCGGGCGGGCGGTCGGGCGGACAGATGGACGGACGGACGGACGGACGGATGGATGGATAGATAAATGAATGGATGGATGGATCGATAGATTGATCCATTGATCTATCCATCCGTGGGTGTTGTGTTGTGTACGAGAAAAGGTCGTTGCTTCGCTCCCGTGAGGCGTACTCATGTAATGTTTCCATCAAGCAAACATGCTTGTTCACAAGACGCGTTTTTCTTGTGTAGAAGTTACGGAAACATTTGTGTTTCGTGTCATGCTATACCTCCTTGAACTGGTAGCCACGCACAATATGAAGCACATATGTTGCGGTGACGTGCTCGTAAGCTTTCGTAACTTACTTTAACTGAACTGGGCTGCGTGAAGTAAAGTCCCTGCAAGTTTGAAAAGAAGCTGCATAGTCTTTCCAGCCTGCTAGCCGGACACGAACAGATTCTAACATACAGGCAACCAATTCCCACAAAGTGTTGAGCGTTTGGTCTTTATTGCCATGGCAATCCCCATTTTGGTGCATTTAAATCAACGAAGCTTGGAGACAGTCGTGCTAAACCAGTCGCACAAAGCATCGCCATCGAACAACATCGTACTGAAGGCGTTCCTTGTTAATTTTATAATTTTTTTCACTGTGTATGCAATAAACATATCAGTCATAGTCATCATCACGGATGCGTTATAATTATATTATTTTTGCATGTTTCAAAACAAGAAAAATGATTTCCTATGCCTCCAAGCACCAAAAAAGCATATGGTTGCGGTACGGAGATAGACGTTTTTCCCCCTCTGTGTGTGGATAGCAAAATCTGGGTATACAAGAAACGTCTCTATAAAGCTACCCGTCACCAACAAATTTAGTTGGGCTCACCAAGCATGCAAAGGCAAAGGAGAAATCGCTCATTTTAGTAAACAAAGGAGCGATCATACTGGGAGCTTCGCTCTACTTTCCCAGGATCAACTTATTTTAGTGTGCACCAGCCTTAAATGGATTCTTCAACAAAAATTGCTTCTCCCCCATTCCATTGGGACTATTAAGTACACGGAGCTTACCTCATTAACTACATTAAACTTTTCATTTTTTGTTTCATTGTGGAAATTTAATCAAAACGTTCCATCGTCTTGGCCAACATTTTTCTAGGAGGCTATGTGATGGCTTGTCATTACCTAGCTCGATTGACCCGACCAAGTTATAGCAAAAGTTCTGTAGCCCCCCATAGTTAAGTCTAGCCAAGTTCCTTCCATACCCACACGCTGCCTACCCAGAAAGCTGTGCTGCCACAGCCAGTCGGTATTTCAAGTTTTAAGCCGTTACATTGCGTCGTTGGTGCCGCGATACTCAAGATTGTGGTGCGCTTAAAAGAACATTCATATACATTTATACAGGACCTCTAATTTTTCCAATGTTGGAGCGCCTGTTGTCGGACTGAAATAGGACGACGGCCATGTTTAGTTAGTTAGTTAGTTGGCTGTACCAAGCCCCTTTTGAAACAGGGGCTAGGAAACAGGGGGCTAGGAAAGGGTATTTTTCCGGAATAATTTAAAGTTCTAGTTTTTTTTCTTCTTTGTGTTGGAGCACTTTCTGAGATCAGGCGCTTCCCGTTGATGCCGAAGCACTTTGCACATTGTGACTCCGCCTAGGTCCGGTTTCGTTACCTCCGGTAGTCCGAAGACCCTGTGTGATTTCGGTTTGGCAGGACTCTTTGCTTTGCTTTTCTTCTCTTGCTTAGTCTTTTCTGAAATAATCTTTGTATCAGAGGACCGGTGGTGCATTTCAAGAATGGCTTTCAATTGCACAAATTGTCTCGGAAGCCGCACTCTTCGGGAAGATGAATTTTTCCGACCACTGGACGAGGAAAAAGCGCTTGTGATGGAGTAGGTGGTGTTGTTAAACACCACGCAACGCTAACCAACTTGAGATCTTCGCTCAACTCAACGATTGTCTTCGCTAAAGAATTTGTGGAAGTGCTGCGGGAAAAAGTAACAAATGTCTCTATGTTCCTCCATTCTGCGCGACCGGTTCGAGAGTTTCATGTGGTGAAGCTAACAGAGTGGACCACCCTAAATCCTGAGAGAGGAACTCAGGCATCTTATCTTTGGAAGTAATCATATGCCGAGAAGCCGGATGTATACAAGGCCACTTGTGCGACTGAGACATTTAAGCTTATGTATGCATAGTTAACGAATTTGCAAAGTGGGGCCGTTTTGTTCTTGTGAATTGTAAGCTATGTAATGGTGTTCCAGCTCAAAGTCACTTTTCACATTAATTATACTCTCCCCTTTAAAAAATAAATGCTGAAAATATAAAATACATGTCATAACTAACGCTGAAGAGTTTGGTGCTCTGCGGCAAAGGTGCTATGAAGAAGCCGCCTGCTCGCTCCGAATTAAGGTTTGTCGTAGCTTTTCCCGTTTGAAGGTCATATGTTACTCAATGTTATAGCATCAAGAGTTACATGAAGTCATTGTGAAGTGCCAAGGAAAGCTCTAAAAATATAAAAGATAGAGGTTTTGTTGACCATTGAATGTCCCCGCATTTCGTTGGTGTTGTTCCCCATCTCTCCAACCACGATCCACTACTTTTTTCTTATTCACGGAGGAACTGAACGCAGAAGAGTAGGCTGTGACACGTAACATTTAAATACAGCGATGCTTGGCTTATCAGCGCGGATAAGGACCACTTCGCCTGCTTGTGCCAGGAGTTTATGTTCACAGGCATGAAGGTGAAAACCTAATACTTTTGTACAACTGATGATGATCCTGCAAAAGGGTATAAGTAGATGTCAACAAGTAGCGGAGGCATCCAATGGCTACGGCGTATTGAGCACAGAACCTTAATAGTTTCAGGAACATATCCGTTGATGACTCACTTGGTCGATATGTATATGTAACAAAGTTCAATACCTTTTCAAGAATGTCGCCGATATTTACGTGCTTCAAATAGGGTCAAGAGAAAAGACTGTTCCACACTAACAGAGGCTTTTGCGAGATAGAGTTGCAAAATAACAGCCCATTTGTGCGTACGTTGGCATATCTCCAAATATCGATCTAACGTTGTGGGAAAGGGTTTTTATATGTGTCTCTTTGATAGAACACGCGTGATTATCTCCCAAAATTACTTATTACAGTTTGTATTCTTGCCACTATCATTCGAGTCAACATTTTATAGTCGTGGTTGAGGAGACTGATCGACCTATACCCTTAAACCTGTTGCAACGTGTCGGAATCTTTCGACTTGGGAATAAATATTGTGTTAGACTAACAAAACTATAGTGTCAATGCACCCACGCTATAAGATTCTCCAGAGACGTGACAAAAAATAGAGGCGAGTTTTTCATTCTACTTTTTGTAAAAGCTGGCAGGCAAACGATTCTGGCTTTAAGGATTTTTGTTCCATTGATATTTTGTTTAATTTAGGGCATGTCAAAAAGGTAATTTTTCAGTTGTTTGATTTTGTAATGTTGGTACTCTCATTTCTGTTTGACGCTTTCGTGGATAAATTCCATTATAGTACTCAATGTAATAATGTCGGTGTAGTGTGTTACAAATGCCTGTTCAATTAGTCGTCAGTTGTTAAATGACGATAACGAAATAGGGACAAACAAAACAAACAGATGACTCAGGCTTCCATTAGCAATAAAACGTCTACTGGTTTCACTTTGCCTCCTAAAGCTCGACGGAGGAGCGTTGCGGCGGGAGGGAGGGAGGCTGGTGGATGAGAAAAGCAGGAGCCACGTGGCTTTGCCAGCAGCTATGCGAGCAGGGTAGGACGGCGGGGGTCTGTATTATTGCTGCATTGATGACACCATTCTTTTCTTTCCGGATTTTTGTTCTCTATGAATATATGTATTTGTGAGTCGTTCTTCCTCAATTAATTGTAAGGTGCTCGTTCTCACCGCAGCTCTTTCATAAGGCTTCTTGCAATGTTCTTCGATCTTCTTCTTTGTATTTGTTATTTCATTCTTATAGATTACAAGCTGTGGAAATTTGGGATTACGTGCAAGCGGTCTTTATTTAGGCGTTTCTCTCTTGTGTTTTTTTTTGGTTTTCGTAATATTTCTTTATTGTAGATTTTCTAATCGCTCTGAGCAGGTGTGCAGCTTTCTGCAGCGGCTCCAGGCTCCAATAGCGCTTTTCAAAGATAACGTCCATTGAACGATGAAGCTCCTGAAGACAGGGCAACTGCTTGTTAAGTAACAAATGTTACCTTGGGTCCCAATGTGTCCAACGATTCGAATGTCAAATTCGTTAAACGGCTGAAGCAGTTCACACACACAAAGCCCGTTTCTCGGACGGGAGAGTCTTCCTTCGAGAAACGCGAATTCAACGAAACGGAGTCAAGATTCATAACGCTTTGAAAGTTCCTTTGGTTAAACATATTTTTTGCCTCTTCAAATAAACAGCGCGAAAGACACGCTTTTATCTGTAACGTTGAGTCATAGAAACCGCTGAGGTCCTCACTCGTAGACATTCATGAGCCGCCACAAGGGGGTGCTCCAGGTTTTAAAAATGAAAGCGCGGGCCAGAGGTGGGTAAAGATTGAACGCGATAGAGGGCCAGTTTTCGGATGTTATTCGTCTTCGATCAGTGCGAACACGAATCCCAGCCAGACACTGACACAGCATTCGGGTATAAATCTGTTCCCCAGGCAAATCCGCGGTATGTGCCATAAAAGTTCTAGAGGCGAGGCCTTGTTATCCAGGCTGTGTTAGCAGTTGCAACATCCTATAGAAGTGCTTTACCGAACACTCCCAGTTCCAGAACGTTTTAAACCTGAACATATGCCTACCAGTAATGTATACGAGAATCAATATGGAATGTCGAAGCGCAATACTGTATGCATGACAGAGTGGAATTTTTATCCCTTTGGAAAACAACACTTCAGCCTTGATGTGTTTTGGGACAATCTCAGTATTTCAAACCCCTTCAGCCCATCAAACTCCTGAGTTCTTCAAACCCATTTAGCCCTCCAAACCCCATCATTCCTTCAGACCTTTCAGCCTCTCAAGCTCCCCTGCCCATCGACCCTTTAGATGTCCAAATAAATGTGAGCCATATAAGAAATTGCTGCTGAAAATTTTACTGGAAGTTTATTTTAGACATAGAGTGTAACATGCATGTTGTACACATGAAGGATGATAACAACCAGTGTGTACTCAAGCATGGCGCAAGCAGCTGTAGACAGAAGCAATTACACCAAATAAGAAAAACCGAGTTATTCGCTGCAAAAACTCAATTTCGAGGTACCAAAGTGTGGATGGATAAATTCTTGAGATGTACAGTAGTTCAACTAATCAAATATCAAAAGTAAGCAGGTGCACCACCCGCACACCTAAACACTGTGAGTAGCACGTTTAGCGGAAACCAACGAACGCGAATGTAATGTCCGCCGCCATTGTGAAATTCAAAAGAACGGTCATTGTCGCGGTTGGTGCCGTCGCAGTGGCATCTCCGGCGTCCTTTTCGCTCGCTGGATAAGCTTTAGAAGCCGGAGAAAAAGCGGCACAAGAAACAGGTATCTGAGTGACCTTATTTTTGATCCGCAAACTGAGCTGGTCTAGAATATACGTCCCATGCATGGAAGGAGAAGCCAGCACTGAGCGTCCGTTCGTTGCTGCCGCCCAATACAAAATGGCCAAGCGGCTTCACCGATGCATATATATCATGAAAGATCACGTGATCTCTTCACACACGCATTAAAAGAATTTTGATTGGGGCCGCAATTTTATGGAGAGGTTTGTGACAGTCCCCACATTCGTCTGAAAAACAATAACGGGTCTCTTATACACTTTAGTATTTATTGAATGGTACCCTATTGAAAAAAATTGGCAAACTGGGCCAGTTCAAACAGGCTTATTGCCACTGGTTAAATTGGTTGAACTGGACAAACTGAAACTGTACATACTGGTCTTACTGTGAAACTGTGCATACCGGTCTTACTGTGAAAATGTGTATACTGGTAATACTGTGAAACTGTGCATACTGGCCCCCTCCATGCAGTTAGACCAGTTTAACTGGCTATATTGACAACACAGGTCTTAAACTGGTAAAAGTCACTTTATTGCCACAGAAAAAAATACATACTTCACACCACAAAAATAAACATAGAAAACACTTCCTTACAATGTAAAAAGATTAAAATATTGCATTAGTTGCCCTGGCTAGTTACTTTTTTTAATAAAAAAACAAATTTCTTAGTGATGTGCCTGCTGGGGCACACAAAAAACGCATACTTCACACCACAAAAATAAACAGGTAACTTCCTTAAATGTAAAGATTAAAATGTTGCATTAATTGCCCTAATTGTTTCCTTCAATATAAAAAAAAAGATTTAAGAGTGATATGCCTGCTAGGGCACACAAACACACACACAAAAAACATACTTCACACTCCAAAAATAAACATAGAAAATACTTCTTGACAGTGTAAAAAGATTAAAATTATGAATAAATTGCCATAACTAATTTCTTTTTTTTTGCGATAAAAAAACAACCTTTTTTACAGAGTGACACGCCTGCTGACCACAGAAAAAAATGCATACTTCTCACCACAAAAATAAACATAGAAAACACTTCCGTACAAAGATTAAAATATTGCACTAGTAGCCCTGGCTAGTTCCTTTCTTCAATAAAAAAGAAATTTCTTAGTGATACGCCTGCTGGGGCACACAAGAAAATGCCTTCTTCACACCACAAAAATAAACAGAAAACATTTCCTTAAATGGAAAAAGATTAAAATATTGCATAAATTGCACTAATTCTTTCTTTCAATATAAAAAAAAAGATTTAAGAGTGATATGCCTGCTAGGGCACACAAACACACATAACAAAACACACACTACACATCAAAAATAAACATAAAAAATACTTCTTCACAATGTAAAAAGATTAAAATGAATAAATTGCCCTGGCTAGTTTCTTGTTTCTTTTTTCTGTGATAAAAAAAAAAACTTTTTTACAGAGTGACACGTCTGCTGGGGCGGCCCAGATCAGACAAAAAATTTGTCATTATATTGTTGATGGATCCCAGCCGCTTGCTTACATCATCTACCTCCTCTTGAGTGTCGGGGTTTCTGTTCTGCCTGATGTAGTACTGCAAGGCATCTGAAAGAAAAATGAACATCAGTAATTAGGACCATGGCAGATTTATTTGCACCAATCTGTTCTAAAATGGTATGGAACTAATGTCCCAAATAACAAATATTACAAACAGTATGAGAGGGAATATGGAAGTGTGTGCCAATCCTACATATGGTGCCAGTCTTGCGGCAATTACGCAAAGCGACGCCTAGGAGTGAAAAGACCCTGCTGTTGTTGGCTCCTTCTTGCCTCCCCAGTCTGTCGCCTGCTATGCAGCTCGCAACCACTATGGTAGAGGATCTCTGAAGCTGTATGTACACTGGTGGCTGAATCATTAGCATAGCTGTTCCAAATAGGGTTGCTGATATGCATCTGATGATGGAAATGATCCTCTCCGACATTGAAATAGCCCATGTGAATGCAAAATGAGGGCTGCATATGTCAAATTGTTTTCCTCAGAGTTTCTACGTGCTTGCTCTTAAGAAATTACAGCTCACAATAACATTACTACATGTTTCTAGCCTACAGTAAATGAATTATTCATTGCCTCGATACTGTAACTAGATTATCGTCATTTGTTGTTTGCGAGGGCATCTTTTACAAATAAATACACTTCCAATTGTGCTTACCCTGTTCTAAAATGTGGAGTCGGGTGCAGTTGTTGAGATTACCAGCGGGTTGAATATTTCACAAGCCACTCACTTAGACCATTGAGACGAGCTAGACAGTCCCCAAGAGACTAGCTTGAAGATTAATAAAGCTTGCAAAGATGCTATTCCAATCCTTCAACGAGATTCAAGACATCTGCCTTTGGCCTGTTGTGATCTCTGCCCCGTACGTCCTAAAACCAACAGGTGCAAAACGCAAGGGGCAGGGGGGGGGGAAGGGGAAGGGGGCAGCCAGATGCCAGCTGACGCTTTTCGTACCTGCATATTGTTTTGAGTAGGCGGTGCCACTAGTATGAACAGAACATGCTCCGGCTGCGTCTCATTCTGCTCATAATAGCACATCTCGCTTTCCACTTGCACATTATGCAGCTAGTTTTAAAGTCCTATGCCAATGTGCTGATAATATTGATAGTGATAGCTATTCTTAGATATTGTGTTTCCTATTCCAAATTATGCTAATCAATGTTTCAAATTTCTTTGTTGTACAATGCTTGCGTTTGACAACATGCCACATATTTTCATGTTGCCACCCTTTTTGAGCCCAAATTCCTTGAGAAATTTGGGCTCAAGCATAAGAGAACTTGATAAAATAACATCACCATAGGCACCTTCACATCAGGGCCCGTTTGCTCGAAGCGCTAACCGCGGCTAAAGTTAGCCGCAGTACCTAGGAGAGGGATTTTGAAGTCACGTGACTGGCTCGGTAGGGATGCAGGGAAACATGGCGGTGTGCCCCGGTGAGTGACCGCGCCGCTCGCTTTGGAACTATTATGTCGTTGTAGCTGCAACATCGGGCGCGTTAGTCAGCAACGAATGGTGCAGGAGGCTTTCGCTTTGCCTTACCTCCCTTAAATCGCAAAACATGAGCAATGACCTCGCCGCATTTTTTAGATAGTCTTTTGATTCTAGCCATTCCTAAGCCTAAATGAACGCGATTATTGTCGGCATGGCAACGTCTTTGGAAAGCGGATTGGGTATTGATAGCACACAAAAGCAGACAGCGTCCCAATAGACCTTTTTCTAAATTTCCCAAGTACCGAGGTGCATGCTACGAGTGTAGTTACACGCGTTGCACCTGCTGGCGTCTGCAGTAGCAATTGTTCTAAACCAAAACGTCTAAAACAAAATTTGCCTTGCACGCGCGTTCGTCAAAGCCTTTTTATGATTCTTTACTTCGAATATTTTATAAGAGGAACGCCAGCGCGCGCGAACCCTAGAATTACACTTCCAGCGTTCTCCTCGATGCTTGGGTAATTTAGAAAGAAGGTCTATCGGGACGCTGTCTGCTTTTGTGTGCTATCAATAGCCGGCCGATTGGGGCAAGGCAATCCATTTGCCAAAGACGTTGCCATGCCGACAATTATTGCGTTCATTTAAGCTTAGGAATGGCCAGAGTCGAAAGACTATCTAAAAAATGCGGTGAGGTCATTGCTCATGCTTTGCGATTTAAGTGAACTAGGGCAACGCGAAAGCCTCCTGCACCATTTGTTGCTGACTAACGGACCCGATATTGCAGCTACGACATATTAGTTCCAAAGCGAGTGGCGCGCTCACTCGCCGGGGCACCGCCATGTTTCCCCGCATCCCTACCGAGCCAGTCACGTGACTTCAAAATCCCTCTCCTAGGTACTGCGGCTAACTTTAGCCGCGGTTAGCGCTTCGAGCAAACGGGCCCTGAAGTCTAAATCTTGACAAGACAAACCAAATAATATTTTCACATGGAGAGAGGTGAAACTTACTTTTCACTGCTGCCACCTTCCTCGGTGTAAGGGCCTGCTTGGCCACCCCTCCACTCCTCACCAGCCGGCGGCTGACCTGCCCTGTGACGCTGCGCTCTTGCAGCTGCTCAGCCGTCCAAAGGCACCGCATCACATCTTTTGTGAAGCGCCGGTCCGAAGGCAGCTTCATGAGGTGCCTCATCTTTTGCTCCGAGATGTAGACCTCGTCTCCGAGGTGGATCTGAGGAAAATGGATGCAAGAAGAAAGGGTACATTATACAATAGAACGTCACTGATATCTTCCCGGCTGCTATACTCATGAATGCCAGGTCCCTTGGAACTTTCATAGGAATGATTGTGCTGTTGAGACCGGTTATAACGACGTTAACGGGAATCAGAAATTACTCCGCTATATCGTTATAACCGACGTCAGTTAACGACGTGCAAAAGGGAATGGAAAATCGTGATCGCTCTACTGTAGCCGCTATTTCATTATAACCGACTTCATTATAACCGGTCTCGACAGTGCTAATTTCACGTTTGCAGTGTTTTCCCTCCCATTGTTACGTCCAAAAACTGTCACCCATGAGGCCGACAGGACGCACTGGGACGGCCGGCTATGACCACCCTCTTTCTTTGGCTTTGCTCATCATCTTTTCATCTGTCTCTCTGTGCAGTGCTTTCCCCAGGGCGGGCATGACTTTAGACTTGAAAGAAGTTCAATCTTTTGCAGAAGTGCGCTTCACCTCCTTCTCCGGTGCATGCATGCATTTCTATTCTGCTCGGAATTCTTGGTTTCACTAGTTTAATTTTTAGTGCAGTTCAGAGCTCGTGACCGCTGTCGATTATGGCGTCGCAGAACAGGAAGGCTTTCATTTTCAAGACATTTGCGCACACATAGATGACCAAAGAATCTCAGTCATCCCAGTTGAAACTCGCACTTCGGCCGGTTATAAACTTCCTGACGATAATGCACCCATAGTCACAACGTCACAAGCAACCACTAAAAGGTAATACACTTCTGAAAGGTTAAATGGCTGCTGCTGTGATAAGGCTGAGCCAGGGTCCAGCGGCATAGCAACCTGGGGGGCCTCGGGTACCAGGCGCCCCTGTCACATAGGGGCGTGCCCGCCCTGTCACGTAGGGGCGTGCCACCTCAGTAATTTTACTGGTTGGTCGCGATCTCTGGGAGTGAAGAGGGGGATGAAAGACGTAAGGGTGCCGGATAGCCTAGCTACGCTACCGCCAGGGTCCCCTACTCCCTACAAAACAGTATGATTGTTTTGCCAGTGCATTTAAGATGCTTACGAGGAGCGTTCTCATATTGCGCTACGATCAGCCAGAAGCTCCTAGATACAGTTAATACCTGCGCATCATGTGATATGACACTGCCTCCGGGAAACCCACATTAACACATGCTGGATACGAGTGCTGCGTTGGCGTTTGACTGCGACCAGAGCCCTTAGCGATTGGACAGGAGTCCCAGCCAAACGCTGACGCAGCACTGTATCCTATCAGCGCCCATGAGTGCCTCCCGGAGGCGACGTCAAGTCACGTGGCGCACAGAGGCCTTATCTGTATCTAGAAGGTGTTGGTCCAGCTCCATACTATTTTTGTGGATTTGGAGCTCTATTAGCGACGAGATGTTTTGGTGGCTCATGGGCGCTTTCCTGTGACGGCGCGGGTAGGATGCGAGCAGACGACGCGCTATGTAATAGCAAGGGGTGGATATGTTAGTTCGCATCTATGCCGATTAAAAACTTTAGTTATTAAAGATATGTGTATGATTTTTTTGTGAGTCATCTTTCTTAATGAATGACAGCACCTCGTAGTTGCATTTTTTATATTAAAGACCTTTAAAATGTTCAGAAACAAGCCTGGAGTTTCACACTACAGCTTGCGTGGCGTGCGTCAGGGCCATTCACAACCTCATTCTTTTTTTTTTTTTTTTTGGGGGGGGGGGGGTTGCAGAAGTGTCACCGACCTGGATTTAACTTGCCTCGATCGCGAGGGGCCCGTGCTCGTTTCACGTCGACCGAGTAAATAAGCAGGGATTTAGTTGAAACGACTCCGGAAGCCATGGACACCATTCCTGACAGGTATTTTGAGGAAATGTTTGTTTACTGGTATACAAAATTAAAAAAAAAAAATCAACTCGAAACTAATAAGAGACCAGCGCTCACAGAACACATTGGAACCAACAGGATACATGAAGCCGCTTTCACCGAAGTGTTTATTCACTACACACACAAGAGGTTTGCGTAGTTTGCTTTTTTACATTTTTGATTTGACGAGACATTTCTTTCAGTTTTATTTTGTCTGAACTATCATAAAAATACACCCTATTCGCCGTGGTAGATGTTGAAGTGGGTTAAAGCGCTGGATATTCTATTTTCATTATCCAGCTTTTTAGTACCAGGTTAGAGAACAGCACACCACCATCCGAGCGCTTCGACACCTCAGCGCCGAAAGCATTTGTTAGCACGACTATGTCTACCACGTTTTCAAGCTTTGGTAAAATGTCCTACTACAAATATCCCCTCAGCAAATGAACAAAACGCGTGAAACGGGCTTTGCCGCACGTTACCCGAACAGCGCATGAAGCGAGCCGACGAGCCGAGGGATCCAAGATCTGCGCGGTCTGTCCTACCCGTGACGTTACAAACAATGATGATAGCTAGAGAAACACCCCCTGTAGTTCGCACACGCCGCTAATAGCTCCAACTCTGATATACCTCGCTAATATACAGATGATATGAACGCGACCTCGGAGAGGCACCCGTAGACCTAACCTGCTGCCAAATGGCCATTAATTTTGCTCCTGCAACTGTCCGCAATGTCCTTTGCATTAGCAATGTAACGACGGAACATTTTTTTTCTTTTGTAATGTTATTTAGCCTAGAACTTCTAAAATAATGTGAATTTTCGGAAAGTTACTACATTCTGTGACCTCAGTATGAGCACAAACTTTCATTCATTGCACCGCCCCTTTAAAGGGATACGCACGCTTTAACCAAAATTTAAGCTCACTTACATTCCCCTGGAAGACTTCATACAACGGTGGCAGATTGCGTGGGGCCCGAACTGCAGCGTTCATGTCTGGCTGATGTCCTGTCCATGAAACAGAAAAAGACGTGGCACTCTTAAAATTGAGCAAGGACACTATTTGGCTTTGTTTTGAAT